>JAJEJO010000223.1:2289637-2310487 GCA_020662805.1 Glaucomys volans
TCCCCAGGCCCTCTCCACCTCTCTCCCCTCCCCAGGCCCTCTCCACCTCTCTCCTCCCCCAGGCCCTCTCCACCTCTGTCTCCTCCCCCAGGCCCTCTCCACCTCTCCCCTTTCTCCCTTTGCCCTTGCTCCTTCACTGCCTTGCTGATCTCCAGCTCTGGGTGTCTGGATCTGGGCACTCATCAGCTCCCAGCCAGGTTCACCTCATCCTCACCTGGCTCAGTGCTGGCTCCCTCTCAGCACTGATCCTGGTCTCCTACTTGCTTTTGTATACATTGTGGGCTTTAGTGTGGTCCTGGTTTGTGAGTCCTTGATGAGATTTCTTACATGAGCACCCCAGTTCCCACTTGTTTATCCCACGTGTCCTTCCTGTGCCCTCCCCAGCCCTGCCTAGGCATGGCACATAGGAGCAGGCAGCCACTGTGGCCTGTTCCCCCCTAGCCTACTCCTGTGTGGGGGAGGGCGTGAGAAGCCAGGTGTGGGAATTGGAGCTGTCTGGGACTGCGGAGTGTCACGACCATTTCCTTGCCCTTCCTTCCCAGGTCCCCTATCATGAGATTGAGGTGCTGAGGTCCAGACAAGAATTGGTGGAATATTTACAAAGAAAACTCTTTCCTCAAAACTCCCGTCTTCATTGGTAACAAGGAGCAGCACTGGCTTCGTGGGTCGGGTGGCAAAAGAACTGTTTTTAAGGGACTATGAGAAGAAATTTGTGGATTTGCCATTTTGCAGAATGATATTTATAGACTGGTGATCTGAGAAGGCTCAGAGCTTTTCCTGATCTCATGTATAATGTTACTGGTGGTACACTTAACATTAATAATTTATTATTAGAGTCATAGGAATTTTTATACTTCAAACAGAATTGATCAAGTACAATGAAGGAATATGATGAATGTGTGTTATTTTGAATCTTTCATCTGGGGTAGTTCTGTTAAATGAAAGCATCCTCTTCAGAGACATTCATTTTCTAATAAATGTCAAAAAGGAATGTTATCTCCCACTTTCATATTTTTGTCCATGGAACTGACACATGATAAGGAGAAGGAAAAATGAAAAATCGACAAAGCTGGAAAGGGCGCCCCCACGAGGACCTCCTCCCACCCTTTCTGGCTTGTCCAGCTTCTGGTGGCTCCTAAGGGGCCTTGGTTAACGGCAGCAGAGCTGACCTGCCTCCGTCTGCACATGGCTGTCTTCCATTTGTGTCTGTGTCCCTGTTTCTGCACGCAGGCCTGTGTGTCCACGCGTCTGTCTGCACGTGCATTCTCCCTGTGGGACTGTCTGCATTTTCCTCTTACAGGGATCCACCCGCGTTGGTTAGACACCCTAATGAGTCGTCTTGACTTTATTAAGTGTGTAGAACCCAGTGTCAAATAAGGTCACACTGACACATACCAGGGTAGGAATTTTTTGAGGGGACACAGTTGAACCAGGACTGAACTAGTGAACATACGGAGCGTGCTTCAGAATGCCTTGCAGTCAGCAGTGTCTGAATTTCCGCCCCTCGGCCTGTGCACTTCACTCTGGCTTGGGATCTCTTTCTGCAGAGTCGGAAACGGAGACCAGGTGAACTCTGGGTCCCTTGTAGAAGTATGCCATGCTGCAGAGAGGGACAGGAGAGAGGGGCTGCAGATTCTGCGGAGTCGTGTTCCCAGATGACCTTGGCACTCGCTCAGGGTCTGACCAAAAAAGGAGTCTCATCTCTCAGAAACTGGGGCAATTAGCTGATTCGCCCTTTTCCACAGCAATCAGACTTCCTGAAACCAGTGTTCTTGACACTGGCCCAAGGTCTGCTCAGGGTCATGCCAGGCCTCAGAATCCCTTTCCCATTTCCTTCCTGCTGAAACCAGCCCAGTGCCCGCTTTGTCCTCTGAGCTCTGCTTCCCTACCACCAGGCAGGGCTGTCCATCTCAGTGTACTGTTGAACCCTCTGTGGCCAGCTCAGCCCTGGACCGTGGTGGAGGTGAGCAGCTCACGGTTTAAAGAGGGGGAGCCTTACCCCAGACATGTGGCGATAATCTAGAAATGCCATGAAGAAAAAGTGCTGCGTGGAACGTTCTTACCTGCTCTACCGTCCTGAGCCACGGTGACCTTCACTCCTGGTCACTTTCATTCACATTAGATGCTCTTCCCTCCGCACTTTCAGTTGTGAGCTCTGCTGTGCCTTTGTCTCCCCTGCGCAGTCCATTCATTCATTCCCCATAAGCTCACAGAGCCTGACACTCAGGCTGGAGCTCCAGGCCAGGAGGAAGGAGCCTCTGCCACAGGGCTAGGGGTTGGGTGACATGAACAGGTAGGAGCAAGTGCTGAGAGTGCGGAGCCCACTGGCACCCCTGAAGCACACACGAGACTCGGGTGGGAAGGAGGCCGCTTGGAGCTACTTGTAGGCTGAATATTAGAAGGAAGAGAGGAAGGTCTGTGGTCATGGCTGTGATGAGCCACACAAAGCAGAGGGGAACTCCCAAGAAAGGGGATAGGCCTGATTCTGGCACTATTAAAATAAATTAATAAACTTCCTGAAAATGTGCATGTGTTCATGGAAGTAGTTTAGGCTACTAGATATAGGGTTGATGGTTTCACCAATAGAAGTGAACTTGGCAAGCTCTGTCAAAAAGCCAAGTCCTTATAAATTGAATTTTCATGCCTCTGAATTTTAATGTTTACCTGTGCAAGCAAAAGTGGAGTGAATGTGCTTATCCAGTGTGAGAGCTCTCGGCGCTGTATGTTTGACAGTTTTGAATAAGGCATGACCTGCTATGTTAGCTTTCAAAAGTAAAGCAAATAAAGAAAAATGGGTGAGAAAAAATGTTTTGCAAGCTTAACCCTTGAAGCAGCAAAGCAGTGCTGCTATTCCTTCAGCCTGACGCTAGGGGGCAGCAAAGTTTATGGCATTGATTAGGCTGCAGCTGTTGAAATCCTTGTTCCTGGAGGAGAGTGGGTTCTGTGTGTGTGTGTGTGTGTGTGTGTGTGTGTGTGAGAGAGAGAGAGAGAGAGAGAGAGAGAGAGAGAGGCTGACGGCGGGGGGGGGGGGGCGGGTTGCATGGTGGCAGTTCTGCCCAAAACAGGCCATTTTTCTTACCCTCCTCTTGGCCTGAACCAGGCCTAGACAGGAGAGCACAGACCCTGCCCTGGGATGAACAGATGCCAACGGTGGGGATGGGGGAGAAACTTGAAGACAAGTATCCTTTCAAATCTTGGATCATTTGGGGGCACATGGACACTTGGTAAACATTTTTCAGGTAGAAAAACTAGGAGGGAGCAGAATTCTTTACATTTGAGTGAATTCTCAGAAAACAGGATAGATAGTTCCCTCTGAAAAAACTACGAGCGCTGGTGACGTGCAAATCCAGGGAGGCAGCTCCTCCGCAGTGAACTAGGCAAATCAGCCCCTGAAGGCAGTATTCCCCAATCTGGAAATGCATCCAGACCTGCTAGGAGTCTGGATACCTTGTGTAGGGGGTAGCATGAGACATCTGGAAGCTGTTCAGTCAAGTGAGCGGGCAGTGGCCAGTACTCAGCGGATATTGGGTGCTGTTATTGCCTGGGTACGTGTGTGGCCTTCCATTCTCAGTTATACAGCCCGTGGGGCAGGTTTACGCCAGTCCTGGGCTGCAGACAGGAGCACGACTCGCTGCTTGGTACATCCAGGAGTCCTACCACGGCCTGCAACAGAGGCTTTTGTGATTAGCATAGAAGACGGTGCCTTAGACCTGTGCTGTTTGAAATCAGATCAAGAACATGGGGGATCCTGCTGCTGTCTGCAGGATCTGAGCCACCTGGGACATTTTGACATAAAGAAGTAGTCTCAATATCCCAACCAGATTGCCAATATGGAAGTTTAGGACCCAACATCTCATGTTATAGCTTTGAGGATCCTGAATCTGCCGCTCCAGTCAGGCTTGGCGTTAGTGACATACAAACCCCCTGTGCTTGTGAGTCTCCAGCCCAGCTCCCTTGCCTGGTTCTGTTCTCCACCCTTCCCCCAATCCTCTGAGAACCCTCTTTCCCTTTGTTTGATTTTGGGTGCCTCTTGGTTCCTCTGGTGTGCAGCTTCCCATGCTGTTCCAGTGAGAAAATCTAACTTTATTTTGATGCTCTCTGCCTGTTGAGCTCCATCAAAAAAAATTGTGCTTCTATGTACTTTTTATCCCATCTCAGAAAAAAACATTTTTCTCCTGGATGACTCCCACGGTCTCTGGCATATAATTCACACTATTTGTGGGTTGAACTGATATTTTCGGATCTGATGTTTGCATGAAACAATATCTCCTAATAACCCTACTGTTTTTTTACTTTTATTATGGAAAATTTTGAACACAGAAGAGTTGAAAGAATTGTATAATGGATCCACATGAGTCCCTCTATTTGGCATGAAAATTACCATAATTTTCCAATCATGTTTAATCTGTTATTTCTTTTTTCAACCCCCCCACACTCTTCTTTTTTTTTACTGGAATGTTTCTAGAGAAATACAAGCTATCATATTTTATCTTAAACACGTTGATATGCACTTAAAAGACAATATTTTTCTTTTATTCCATTCCTTCATTATTGCAACTAATAAAATTAATAATTGCTCCCTGCCATTTAATATCTGGCTTATATTTTAGGCTTCCTACAGTGGCTTAAAACATTACATCATAGTGACTTCCTATAGTGGCTCAAAAATAGTTGGTCGATTTGTTCGAGTCAGAATCCAAACAGCACATGCTACCTTCGGCTATCATCTATCATACTACATAAGTCTCTGATGTCTGTGACCGCCCCATCCTCGTCTAGTGTTCATGTCATTGATTTACTATGGGAATATTTAGAGGAGGTGCCTTGTAGGATGTCCCCCATGTTGATTGACTGTTGTCTAACTTCTTCCTCTACCTGCCTCTACTGTGATCTAATTTCTTCCTCTACCTGTTGAATGCAAAACTACATCCAAAGGATTTCTTGAATCCAGTTGGAATTTCTTCAGCAATGATGCTTCATAGGCATGCTGTGTCTTTGCTCTGTGATGCAATCTGATGCCTGGTTGTCCCCTCTTGTTGACGTAGACTGATGAGCGAGCTCCTCTATCATGGACCTCATCAGACGCCAGGAGGTACACATCAGCCTTTCCCCTAATGATTTTAGCATCTGCCTGGCCTGAATCCATCATTTCACTAATTCTGACTCCTTCAACATTTAGCTACCTTGTATTCATTTATAAAGAAGAAATTTCTCCCAGCAAGTATTTGTGTACCCTGAAATAAGGATTATAAAAAAAAAAGAAAAGATTCAACCCTGTATCAATTTTTGTTTGTTTTAGGCGGTACTCATGAACTTGTGTGTGACTGATGTGCTTCAGTCCTTGCACTTCTCTTTTTGATGCTTAAACTATCCCGTTTTGAATCAGTGGGGGTACCCTTCTGGTTGGCCTTTGTCCTTCTGACCTTGTAATTTTCGTTTTTGAAAGTTTCTTTGTAGAACGAGTGTTCATGGCTTTTCTTACCCACTTGCTGTCTCAGACCTGGGATTAGGCCTCTTCTAAGGGACCCAGATTCCTGCAGGGTGGAGGGCTGGGTGCTCATGGCTAGAGATGTCAGCATTTTCATTTTAGGTGTCACAAACAAGCACATTTTTATTTCAAAAGTAACAAGGTAATCAAACCAAAATTAAGTTTTAATTTAAAAGTCTCAATTCAGAAGTTTAATGCTTAAACTTCTAGGGACTCATCCTTCCACTGAATGAGTCAGCCTCCTGGAAAAACATGATCCACATGTTTTGCAAATCTGCTCACAACACTTATGTGTCTTTATCAGGGAGGAGATGTCAAGTAAGGCAACATTCGTTCAGCCCCACTCAGACCACTGCCCATGTCCACGATCCAGTTATGGTTTTGAAGGTTGGACAATGGCTTCCTTGTCACATTGCTGTCCTCAATGTTGTTGCACTGCCGGATTTCCAACCAGTGCCGGCAAGTTACTTGGACCTGTACCCTCAACTTCATAATGCCCTTTAGATTTTCCGGGATGCATGACGAAGCAGTCTTCCCCCAGCTACTCCAAACTCAAGAGTTTCAAGGTCCATCTAGCTTATTCGGAATCACCATAGAAGATACCAAGTGCAGAGAAGTACTCCTTCAATTCATTTTAAGAAATGTCAGATCCTGGACCACAAGTGAGTTACAGTGCAGTCTAACAACAGTCATTGCAAAAGCTTTAAATTTAACATGTAGACTTAACCTTGTTTAAAAACCTGGCATTTCCAACAGGAGCTCGGAAGGGGGAACTGCTTTACTGCAGTCACATGCTGCTTTCCCTCCCCACCCCAGTCAGTGGGCTTTCAAGGTGGAGTGAGGCGGCTGCTCTGCCTGCCAGCTGTGAATTGTTGTCTAGAGATCATGCCATCCAGGCCACAGCCTGCCTCAAAGTGGCCTGAGAGCCCTAAGGAGACAGCAAATTCCCTAGCCAGCCCTCGCTGTGCACATATTTTGAATGCCTTTCAGAGGAGCAGTCCCTGGCCAAGTTGCCTGAGTCCTGGAGTCCGGTCATTTAGTCTCTCCCACATCCAGTCCTCTCACTGGCATGATGAACTTGATGGATCTTCTCAGCTTCAAAAGTCTGAGTTTATGAACTGGGCCCAGCAGCTAGGGAGGCTGAGGCAGGAAGATCCCAAGTTCAAAGTCAGCCTCAGCAAAAGCCGGGTGCTAAGCAACTCAGTGAGACCCTGTCTCTAAATAAAATACAAAATAGGGCTGGGGATGTAGCTCAGTGGTAGAGCACCCCTGGTTCAATCCCCTAGTACCCAGAAAACAACAAGCAAACAAGTCTGAGTTTATGAAGGCACTCGGGATAAACAGCGTATGTGCCGTGCAAGATGTGCCAAAGCCACACCTAAAGTGGCATAAGAAAGCTGCCACCTTTGGTTCCTCCTCTGCCTCAGTTTAACAGAAAAGGTGTTTCTAACCAAGTTTCCTAAGAGCTTCCATTTTGCTTAAATATCCAGAGAAGCTGCATAGGCTTCCAGATGCAGTGTGGACTCCCACTTTGTGAATTCCTGCAAACTGCCCATCTTCTTAAGCTCACGATGCTCCTGCAAAGTACTGGCTCATTTCTCCCTTAGGGGAGATAGATGCAGGCAGCAGTAGTCCTGGGAGATCAGCATCACAGTGCTGCACACACCGCCATTAGTGAGCACTTGGTCTGCCTGGGGCAGAGCAGTGGGAAGGCAGACAGAACATCAGCCCTGAGCGAGCTGAGCAAGGGAAACCAGGCAGGTTTGCACTCTGAGTGCAAAGTCCATGGTGCCGGCCTGGCATCTGGCTGCTGCATATCCCACAGTACTGAGGTGGTCATCTGAACACTGAGGCTGATCTGATCCCTGCATGCTTCATCCATACCCGTTTGTCCTTACCTTGTTGATTTGCCTTCTTTCAAAGGAGGCTTTTCATGTTTCTTATGTCCTTCCTTTCCCTGGCATATAATTTTGAAACTACCTGAGAATCTTAAACTCATTTTTTAAAATCTTTTATTCCACTAATGTACCTGAAATATGTATGAGCACATGGGGAAGGATTTTTGTAAAGGACTTAAAATCTCTTATTAGTCAAAACTACCAAACTTTGTTTCACCTCCTGTTTGATCCATCTCTGGCACCTGCCCTGCATCTCTCAGTGCTGCTGGATCACTCCATGGTTAGTGACGCACCCTGAGGCATCTCACCTCAAGTAGATGCCCTGTGCCTTTCTCTGTCGGCCCCAGAGCGTCTGTGACACAAGGGGGTGGAAGCACAGGGCAGAGGTCAAGTTCAGAAGCAAAAAAGAGATAAGCCTCAACCAAGGAGAAAGAGCAAGAGGTAAAACACACTTCCACGTGGATGCAGAGAATTCTGCAGTGTTTTCTAGGCTCCTCGGAGTTATGGACACAGCTGAGCACCATTTGCCCTCTGTAGTGACCTGGTTGAGCATCCTGACACGGACTCTCCTGGTTCTCATTCCTCTTGGTCCCTCACTCTTTCTCCCTGGAGTCCCCTGTCAAATGAACCCAGACTAGCCTTGCCTAGTCTCATCTTTTGGAAGATGATATAGTAACTGTGCTCATTTGTTTCCAAGCACTTGCTGAGTACCTGCTGAATGACAGACTTGAGCCACCCAGGACAAAAGGGCTCAGGGAGCCTTGACCCCAAGAGCTCTCAATCTAAGACACGACAGGGAGTCTTTGCTTCGCCAAACTTTAGTCAAGCTTCTGAACCTTCTCCTAGGCCCATCTGTGCTCTTCCTTGTGAAATTAACTTTCAGCCAAAGTAGCCTGCTAAGTCAGCTTAGGCAGAATCTCCATCCTCCGCATCTGATCAGGTTCCTCATCCTGCAAAGGATGCCTGATCTCCCTGGCCTGTGGGTAGCAGGAATCCTATTAGTTCAGTCCACTCAGAATCCACCTGCCCCTGATGTCTGCTCTTAATAGTTTCTCACCCATGACCTCCAACCTTGCTCCTTAGCTATAATCCCACTTGGCTATATTTGGAGTTGTCTGAATCTCTTGCTCCCACTCAAATCCCCATTGCAATGGTCCCAATATATATGGTGATGGTGCTGAGTAAATTCTTCCTGACACTTTAGCAAGTGTCATGGAGTAATTTGTTCTTTAATAATAACAAAATGACACCTACTTAAATAGATGCACATCTATATGGCTGTGTAAAAGGATTTAGAAATGAAATGATTTCAGTCTCAATTTTGGCTGAGTTCCCAAGGTAAATGGTGTCAACTACTTCCACTTGACAAAGAATGACACCAGATCACCTATGCAAGGCTTGCAAAGTCTATGACCCTCAGTAGACCTCTCATGTCCCATTTTTGGAAAGGTTGAGAGAGGTCAGAGACATCAACAGGGGCAAATTATGGAAATTTTTTTTTCTGACTTTCATGAGGGTAGAAAACATGAGTCATGTTTTCATGACTTCTGCCATGGGAGAAAGATGAGAGCCTCCATCTCCTTCACTTCACACATAAGGAGAAGTGATCTATCTCTGAACACCAGGGAAATGTCCACCTTTCTGGGGTCCCAACAAGGCTGATATGTCCCCCTAGAGCTTGGGAACACTGTGGGAGGGTGTCTGATCTTTGACTCATGTGTTCTGCCAGTGGAGCAAACAGATGCATTAGGAGGACAAAGAAGCAATAGGATCCCATGGACCGGGGAGCGTGATAACCTGCCCAGGTGTATTCTACAGAGGTGCCACCAGGTGCCTGGGCAAAGTGGCATCTTAAACCACCAGCCTGCATCAAGGAATTGCAAATGAGATTCCTGCCTAAATAGTGGAGGAGAAGGCAGGACACTGCTCCTTCTTCTGTCCCACAGACCTCTCAATGGGACTCCTGCCCCTCTGTCCACCTGCACTTCTGCCAGACTCCTATTCCTGCAGGAAGCACAGCCACCATCACCGCATCCCTTCAACACATCACCATGGGCTCAGCCTCAGATGCTATAGTGCCCTTCCTTCCATCTCCTTGAAAGCACTTTCCAGACTCTCTTGAGCCTACTCATCATTACTTTTCATCTCAGTATCTGCTCCTCAGGCCAGCACCCCAAGCCAACCCTTGTGGCTCTGGTCAGAGCCTGCTTCTCAAGTACTAGTCAGCATGCTGCCTTTCTTTATAATCCCCACCCCTCCAGCCCCTCACCCGGCTTCCAGCATCACACACACAAATCATAAGTTTACAGCTCAGTAAATTTCGAGCCAATATAATCAGGTTGGCAGAGTCTCTAGAACCCTGCCCACAGAGCAATTGAGTTTTGCCTGATTCTGAATTACACTGGTTTATTTCACAGGGAAGTTAGCAACACCACTGACCAATGCTGTAACTACTAGCCACATGTAGCTATTTAGCACTTGAAACGTGGCTAGTGCCACATGCTGAAATAACAATGTTTGGACATACTGAGTTAAATAGGGCAGTTAATATTACTTGTGTCTTGATACCTTTTCTTTTTCTAAATATCTTTTTAGTTGTAGGTGGACACAACACCTTCATTTTATTATTATTTATTTTTATGTGGTGCAGAAGATAGAACCAAGTGTTTCACATGCACTAGGCAAGGGCTCCACCACTGAGCCAGGACCCCAGCCCCGCTTGATACGTTTTCAATGTAGCAAATGTACAATAACACACGTGCCTCTCTATGTTTCTACTGGACTTTGCCGCCCTGGACCCCTGCCAGCTGTCTTCACCTTTCTTCTGTCTGCACCCCTGGAGTGAAAGCTCCCCAGGAGCAGGGCCTGCTGGTTCCCAGGCTTGTCTCCAGCTCCAGGGGCACTGCAGTGCTGGGTTATTAACTGCCACGGGAGGGGAGTGGCCTGTAAGGAAAGCAGCACACACTGAAGGAGGAAAGGTGAAGCAGGTGGAGAAGGGTGGGCGTGGGCGGTCCCGGCAGCGCCTACCTCTCCCCGCCCGGTTTGACGAGGGGACGCGGCGCCCCGCCCCCACCCCGCCTGCGGTTCCCTAGACCTGGTTGCCAAGCCCGGGTTTCCGGGCAACAGACTAACGCGGACGCTAGGCAACTTGGCCAGAGGACTTGGACTGCGCCCCTGGGCAGGTGGGACGCATCACGGCTGCGGCAGGGGCGATGGATGGGAGCGACCTGGAGGACGAGGAGGAGATCACAGCCGACACGCTGCGGGGCAAGCCCCGGCCGCCGCCCATCTCGGCGCTGTCCTCCTTCGCCTACGTCCCCCCGCGGCGCCAGGACCCCAAGGAGCACAGCTACTACAGCCGCCAGGGCAAGGTGAGCGACCCCCGGGCGCGTGGCTGCAGAGCAGGGCGGGGCTGGGCGCACAGTGCTGGAGCGGCCCGGGGCGGGGCTTCACGGCTGGGGCGGGGCTTCACGGCTGGGGCGGGGCCCAGGTGGGGCTTCACAGCTGGGACCACGGGGCGGGGCTTCACAGCTGGGGCGGGGTCCTGGGTGGAGCTTCTACTGCTGGGTGGGGCCTGGGGCAGGGCTTCACAGCTGGGGCGGGGCCCAGCTGGGACTTCACTGCCGGGGAGGGGTCTGGGGCGGGGCTTCCAGTTGGGGCGGGGCCCGGGTGGGACTTAAGATCAGAGAGTGGGTACTCACTGTCTGGGAGGGGTCCCCAGGAGGGGCTTCACTGCTGAGGAAGTGGTTTGGGGGACATGGCTTCACTGTGGAGGAGGCTCCTGGGGTGAAACTTCTCTGCTGGGAAAGGCCATCTGGGGGGAGGCTTCACTGTGTCAGAGGAGCCTTGGGAGTGAGGTCACAGCCAAGGAGATGACCCTGAGGCAGGATCTCAACAGTGGGGAGGCGTTGGTCTGCGCTTTCCATTGGTCCACTTGTGGTGCTGAGGGCAAGCTGCATTGCACTATGGGTCTGAGGAGTGGGGCTGTGTTGTCAGGGTCAGTGGGTGGGGTGTCTGGGGGCGGAGCTTCACAGAAGGGCGGTGCCTTGCAGGGCTGGCTGAGACCCAGAGGACTCTATGGTTAATGGGCAGGAGAGGGAGGTTGTCCCTCCTTCAGGTAGATCCCAAAGAGTATGGCTACAGGACCAGCAGTGTAAGGCAAAGTCCCTTGGGAAGGAGGTTGGACAGGGACAGAACCTGGTGTGTGTGTGTGAGGGGGTGTCTCAGCCAGGACTAGGAGTGGGATGGAGGTGCGTGGACGGGTGAGAGTGAATGTTCATCTGCCATGTGGGCTGAGTTAGCCAAGGGTGATTTTCCGGGAAGGGAGAAAGAGCTGCTCGGCATCTGGACCTCTAAAAAACAGTGACTAGGGTCTGTCTGCAGCAGGTGGCCCAGAGTAGCAGAGGAAACAAGTCCTTGACCCAGGGACAGTGCCTAGAGGGTCCAGAGCATGGGAAACCCTCTGTCACCTGTGTAGAAAAAATTGTGAGTGATCTAGCCAGCAGGCTGCAGAGAGCTGGCCTGGGAGTGGGCAACATGTTCTGACCTGGCCCCAATCTACACATGCCTGGTGCAGGGCTCTGCATGTCGAAGGGGACCACAGAGAAGCAGCAGCAAATTCAGACCCTGTTAGGGGTCTATTCCTTTCTTCTCACAGTTGCTAAATGTCTCTGGTTGCTCAGGATACAGGATGCAGGGTGTCATTATTGGAAAGGGACATTGGTTGGGACCTCAGCCTGCAGAGAAAAATCTGGCCTTCCTTATCTTTGCTATCCTGGTTGCATGAGTGGGCCAGAAGAGGGGCATAATTAACCAGGTGTGTGGGAGAAAGGTCATTCCCTCATAATATATAAGGTATTCCCTCAGAACACATTATTCCTTTCCTCCATCCCACCCACAGTCTCAGAGCCCAAATAAATTACGTCCAAATCAGGTCTGCACACACTGGCGTATTTTCACACACATAAAGTGTCAGGGTACACCATGGAACTTAGCCTTCCAAACGGAAACAATTGTTCCTGGTTGCAGGAGTTAAAATGATGTTACCTAAAATCTCCTTGTGGGGTCCTGGTCCCTGGGACCTCAGAGTGTGAGTTTATGTGGAGGTGGAATTCTGCAGAGGTAATCAAATTAAAGTGAGGTCTTTGGGGTAGACCTTACTGCAGTATGACCTGTGTCATTATGAAAAGGGGAGCTTTGAATTCAGAACTACACATGTGTAGAGGGAGAGGAGGTAAAGAGACAGGGGCAGAAGGCTGTGTGCAGGCTGCAGAGGGAGGTCTTCAACCGGTGGTTCCCTCACAGCCTCTGGACTTGCCAACCCTGCCATTGCCCCCATCCCACACCTGGGGTTGCCCAAACTGGGAGACAACAGTTTCTGCTGTTGAAGCTTCCGGTCTACAGTGCTTGGTTCTGGCAGCCTAGCACACCAGGACAGCGGCCATAAGCCCCAGCCTGCACCTGGGAGGTCTCTGGCAATGACAGATCCTCTGCTTGGCTTTGAACAATGGGGAAGGACAGACATGTAGAACGAAGTGGGTATTTGCCATCAAATCTGTCCTTACAGTCCTGTTGCCGGCTCTCCTAGGATTTCAGAGCTATGATTCCCAACCTCAAGGCCACCAAGGATCTCAGTTTCCCTCCTGAGAACAATGTTTTATGTAAAAAAAAATATATTTCTTAGTTGTAGAATACCTTATTTTATTTATTTATTTTTATGTGGTGCTGAGGATCAGACCCAGTGCCTCACGTGTGCTAGGCAAGTGCTCTACCACTGAGCCACAACCCCAGCCCCCAACCCCGAGAACAATGTTTTAAAATAACTGTTATCTGTAAATAATTTCACTTGTTAGGTAATTTTTTAATTTCAAGAATGCAATGACTGCATGATAGCAAATTAATTTTTGATTAATGAATAGTATTAATGCACAACATGAAGTAAATAGCCAGGAAAGTAGAGTCCTGATGTCCTAAGGTCTGTGCTGGTTTTTTTTTTTAATATAAAATTGGTCTGGCTCTTAGACATAAAGTAAAAATTCAGAATACACTATTCTGAGGGTTTCTGTCAAATGTCACTTTGATGCTATGACAAATTGTGATAAAAGACCAAACAAATAGAGGATAAGATATATGTTCATCAGAGATAAAAGCCAGGTTGCAGGACTCTGGGCACATGGGCTTGAAGATGCTGCAGCTCAGAACTGGCTAGAATTGGGCAGATTGATCCACTCAGCCACAGCAGCTCGGAGTCCCAGAGCAGGACCCCCAGTTCCTATGGGCCAGATATAGCCAAAGGAAAAGGGGCAGAGTTGAGTCAGGTAGGCCCAGTTTATTCTTCTTAAATTCACCAGTCTAATAAGTGGCTTCAGCTTCTTGGGTTCAAAGTAAGGGGCAGAAAGACACCCGAGTGTGACATTACTGGGGCCTGGTCACTTGGAAGGAGATAAGGATCAAGCCAGAAAGTGTGCCCCTTTAATGCAGGGGTTGGCAAACAAGACTCCCAGGTTGGATCTGGTCCACTTCCTGTTTTAAATAAAGTTTTATTATAACACAGCCTCACCCATTTGTTTCATATTGTCTTTGGCTATCACACCAAGTTGATTAGCTTTGACTGAAACCATGTGACCTGCAAAGCCTAAAAGAATTATTAACTGTCCCTTTACAGAGAAGTTCCCCATCTTCTTTTTTGTTTTACTGCCTTCTGGTAGGTAGGCATGGCATGAAGGACAAATCAATACAAAATGAATTTGGAGGAAATTTTTTGGTAGTTTTGCTAGCTGGGGTCACAGAAAAAAAAATCAATTCCTGAAGTCTTTACCGTCGCAGGAAATAAAATTATGCAACAGAATTTTAACACCTAAATAAAGGGTCTTAAAACCAACAAGAACAACAAAAGACATGTTCCAGCCCTTTGCCAAGCTAGCTACCACTCCTCAAGATCGTACGAACTGGTGTTTAATCAGCTGTGAGATTCTGATCTTCAGAACATTTAGAGTAAAGAAGGTGAATTCTGTGCCACCAGCTTCTTGGGAAAGCAACTGGGAACATTGCAGAATTAGTGCTCATATCGGTGCTAAGCTGTGAAGCTGTGTTCCCTGCACACAAATCTATATGTAGAAATCCTAACCCACAGTGACGGCATGAGGAGGCGGGCCCGTGGGGAAGCGCTCAGATCAGGAGGGTGGAGCCCTCGGGAACAGGTTAGTGCTATGATAAAGGCCCCACGGAGATCCCTTGCAAGGGACAGCAAGAAGGCACCATCTGCAAACCAGGAAGCAGCCCTCGCCAGACACTGAATCTGCCATCACCTTGATCTTGTACTTCCCAAACTCCAGAACTGTGGGAAACAAATCTCCTGTGTGTACCATCCGGTCTATGGAGCTTTGTTCTAGCAGCGGGAATGGACTGAGGCAGTTACTGACTATAACACTCATGGTGGTCATGTAGCGATTGGTTAGTAATACAGGCTGTGGAGTCCTGCAGTTGTCATGACTCCATGTTTACCAGCTGTGTAGATTAACCAAATTCACAAATGGTCCGCTTCGCTTTATCCCTCTGTTATGGCCCACTGTCCCCTGGAAAGCTCGTGCGTTAGGTAGTACAGGAATGTTCAGATTGTTTGGGGCTCATGATGTCAGAGTTTCAATGATGAGATTGTGGAGGTGGTAACCTCATCAGCGGATTAATCATTGGTGGATTAATAATTTGAAAGGACTGCTGTCCTGGGAGGTAACTGTAGGCAGGTAGACATGGCTGCAGGAAGTCGGTCACTGGAGGCATGTCCTTGGGGATTTATATATCATGTGCCTGGATCCTTTCCCTCTCCCTCTCCCTCTCCTTCTCCCTCGCCCTCGCTCTCTCTCGGGTTTCTGGCTACAATGACAGCTTCCCTCTGCCATGCCTTCCCCATAATGTTCTGCCTCACTTGGGCCCAGAGCAATGGAACCCATCAACCATGGACTGGATCTCTGAAATCACGAGGCCCAAATAATCCTTTCCTCCTCTAAGTTGTTAGGTCTGTTGGTCCTGGGGATGAAAATCTGACTAACACACATCTAGGAGACAGCAGTGCCAACTTCATAGAACTCTCACAAGAGTCAATCAGTAGGTGGTAAGTGGCACACAGTAGGCTCATTGTGGCCTAGCTGCTGTGATCCTGCTTTGTTGGTGACTGTTGGAGCTTCTGTCCACCAAGTGCTGGGCTGGCCTCCCTTCACTGCCAGGACTAACCCTGGTGAGGGCAGAACACAGGAACCTCGTCTGATGGCCCTCGATCCCTCACACACCCGCCCCAGGTAGCCCTTGCAATTCACCTCTGAAGGCTGCAAGTGGGTTTAAAGCCCTGGTAATGCCCTGAATTGGAAGACAAATCTGTCCTCTCCAGCTGCCAGCTAAGGCCCGTGACTCGGTACTGCTCCCTGGGGGCGGCAGCAGCCTGCCTTGCCCTGTGAAATAGGGTTCCAGTGGCAGCAAAGTAGATCAGTTCAATGGCGTTTTTAAATTACTTTTTTCTTCCTCTGCCTTGTGCAGTGTTTCTGCTACTGAAATGGAAGAGGCGAGTCAAAGGAGAATGCCCTTCTGTGAAGGTTTTGATTAAATTCCTTAAAGTCTCGTAATTACATTTAAAAAAAAAAAAAGCTAAGCAGTTTTGGAACACGCTGTCCCCATGCTGGGTGGATTGTGGGAAGCCCTGCACTGAGGGAGGTTTACTCTACAGTACTTGAGCTTTGGTGGGATTAGCTGGTGGGCCTCTGCACTTGAGGGGAGAGCTTGGGAGCCAGGGCTGACTGGGCCTTCTGGGGACCCCTTGCCCAGTGCAGTGCGCAAGCACTATAGTAATATAAGGGTGGAGGCCTACTGTCTGGGAGTCGGGTATACAGCAGGCACTCAATATGAGACCTAGAGTCCACCAGGTCCACCTGTTCACTTGCGACTGACAGAAGGAAAACATCAGACTTTTAAGTCCCTGCCATGACAACTCTGGGTCACCTTGGCCCATGCTGACCGGTTCTAATTGGATTTTTTTTACTGCCCATTGCAATTTAATGGAAAGGTTCAAGATCATAAATTAATGCCAACCAACATTATCTGAATCATGAGCTCTTACAGATTTTATGGTTAAGTAGAATTATCCTTATCTCCCAGAATTTCAGAATATGACTATGAAAAGGGTCACAGAGTCTCTTCCTCCAGAGAGTAACTTGGGTTTTTCTTATTGACACTCTTTCAGGCCTACCTTCTCCCTGCAGTTAGCGTAGCGAGCTGAGGAATGTGACCACCTGTCCGCTGAGGCCAGGCAGGGCTGTTGGCAAATTGCTTCTTAGAAAAGAAAGCCTGAGGGGTCAGCATGGCGGGCCCATTTCGTAGTTATTCCCTTAGCCTCGTGTCCCCAGCACTCACATCTGTTTATTCCCTGACACCCGGGCTCTGCGGCTCCCCTTCGCTTTGGTCAGGACGTTGGCCAGGCGCACTCGGCAGCTCCTGAGGGGCTGTTGCTGGGCGCCCTGTTAAAATCCAGGCGCTTCTCTCCCCAGGCCGAAGGCTCTCATGCCCCGGGCCCTCCACTGAGGCCTCATTAGCAGGATGAGGCCGCCTCCTCCCCGGGCAGCGCCTCTCCTCCTCCTGCTGGTGTTCTCCTTCGCACCTACTGGTCTCTGACCTGCTGAACAGATGCCTAGATGTCTTGCTGCAGAGGGAAGGGGTTTCTTTCTATCACTGCTGTCTCCTCAGTAATCCAGACAGCACCGGTGGTCCCCCATGTGCAGGAATGGATGAGGAAAGGATAAATGGAAAGCCAACACAGGCATGGGTCACCTGCTTAGGAGACAGGCTTCGCAGACCCGGGATGTGGGGCTTCTGTTTGGATTTTCTGCTGATTTGGTTGTCCTGGGCCTTGCTCTCCCCTGTGGAACGGAACTGGGAGGGGGCTGCAGGTGCTTCTCTCACTCTATGCTCCTTGCATTTTTATTGCCCGGGAGCTGTCCCTGGGAAACCCAAGGCCGGCAGAATGGGGCTGCAAGTTTTGCTCCAGGTGGTCAGACCCTCAGAGAGGGCAGCTGGGGATGAGTCCAGGGCTCAGTTTCACTTGCAAACCCAGCAATGAGGGAGGAGTGAGTGAGGAGGAGGCAGGCCTGGACTTCCACGGGGAGATTCATTGTTCCTGCCAATCATAGCACCTGTGAGAGCAGGTACCATGTCTTTCCATGGTGCACCTGTGAGCACTATGTGTTTAACACTTTCTACAAGAACATATTCACATTCAGATCACACAAATAAGTACATGTGTATTTGAAGCTTGCTCTTTTCATTGAACAGTATATCTTAGTCATGTTTAAATTCACCTCCTTCTGCCTTTAAGGGATTGCATTAGGCAGCTTTTCATTACTATAACAAAACACCTGACACAGCCTATTTATGAAGAGAAGAGGTTTATTTAGCTCACAGTTTTGAAAGCTGAAAGGCAAAACAGCAGAGTGGAGCTGTGCAGGACGGCCTCTTGGCTGCATTGCCTCATGACTTGGATAGAAATGGGGAGAACACATGTCAGAGAAAATGTCACGTCTGGAGCCAGGAAGCAGAGAGAAAGACCGGGACCCACAGTCCCTTCTGAAAGCATGCCATGTGACCCAGTACCTTCCTCCAGGCCCCTCTTAAAGGCTTCATTCTGTCTTCCATTACTGCCAGCCTGGGGACCACGTTCCCTACCCATGACGATCTGTGGAGACCCAGAGTGCTATGCTTCGGATCTGTTCCTGTGTCGAAGGCTCGGTCCCCAGGCAGCAGTACTCAGAGGTGGGGTTTTTTGGAAGTGATTGGATCACAAGGCTGTGATGCCATCTGTGCACTAATCCATCGGTGGATTAATAATGAGAGGGCATTATTGGGAGGTGGTGGAACCGCAGGCCGTGGAAGTAGGTCACTGGGACGTTCCCTGTAAGGGTGAACCCTCTTCCTGCTGCTTCCTGCCTCTCTCTCCCTCTCTCTCCCCCGACCCCTCTGCTTTCTGGCTGCCAAGAGCTGAGCAGCTGTTTTCTGCCACACGCTTCCACCGAGATGTTCTGCCTTCCTCATGCCCAGGTCACAGAACCGGCTGATCAGGCAGTGAGCCCTCTGAACTACGAGTTGAAATACATCCTTCCTCCTCAAAGTTGTTTTCTCAGGTGTTTTGTCACAGCGATGAAAAGCTGACTGACACACGAAGCATATTCAAGCCACTGCAGATGTTTGACTAATAAGCAAATGACATGAGAACAGAAAGAACATTTTCCCCAGCAGATTTGATCAAGAGGAACTTGGAGGATGGGGTGTGAGTTTCAGCCCGGGGACTGCCGTTTCCTCCTGTGATGTGATGCGCTGGGAGAGGGTGTGGTGGGCAGCTGGCGTCCATGCAAGAGTGAACCCAGCTCCACGATCGCCAAGTCTCCTGCTGACGATAAGCTGGTCCCGCACTGAGGCAGGACCCGGAGCACACCACGAGGGGAAGCAGACACGGAGAGGGAGGAGTTCTGCGGACTTCAGTTCAAGGGTAAAACGTTCAGATCATTTGAACAGTTTAAACGTTCCCAAAGGTACCATACTCGGGTACTGGAAGAGGAAGCAAAACCTTGGCCATGGACAAACCAAAGAGGACAGCTGAGCTTTGTTCTGACAGGAAAGCTGACGTTTGTCCCTAACAAGCTGCAGCCCTGTGAGCTGCAAAATTTGAATGCTGTTAAAATTAATGAAAATAACCTCAGAGCTTCATACCCCTCCATTCCCCAGGCAAGGTTCTGGATTTATCAGAAGTAAGATGAGACCAGGCCTAGACAAGCCTGCCTGGGAGGCCCAAGATCCTAGACCAGCGTAACCATAGGGAGCTGGCAGTGGCCTCATGGGCTTGTTCCGGAAAAGGAAGTGCTGGGTGAGCACAGGGCATTGCACCTCCACAGTCATAGTGAAGGGGGTCACTGCTATTTTCTCATTTGATTTGTCTTCATAGAACTTACGACATTTGAGCTGACATTGAGAGTGCGTTCGTATTTACAAGGTCTGAAAGCAAAGAGAGAAGGAAGGACTTGGGTCCCAGTGTGCTCAAGATCACACACCTGAGGTTCATGCAAGAGTGTGTAACTTCTGGAAGACAGCTTCCAAGTGGGGAGGAGGCGGTGGGCACTCTCATAGCCCAAAGCTCCAGGGCAGGCCCTGTGGGCTGCAGGGGAGGCCTTTTCTCCACTCACCCAACTGCACTGGTCATGGTGGGTACCAAGCAGCCCCCACTCTCAGCGGTGTTATGGTTTGGATGTGAGGTGTCCCCCAAAAGCTCATGTGTGAGACAATGCAAGGAGGTTTGGAGGAGAAATTACTGGGTTGGGAGAACCTTAACCTAATCAGTGCAATAATCCCTAATGGGATTAACTGAGAGGTAACCGGAGGCAGATGGGGTGTGGCTGGAGGAACTGGTTCATTGGGGGCGTGGCTATGGGGTATCTATTTTGTATCTGGAGAGTGGAGTCTCTCTCTCTCTCTGCTTCCTGATCACCATGATGTGAGCTGCTTCCCTCTGCCACTCTGTCCCGCCATGATGTTCAGCCTCACCTCAAACCCTGAGGAATGGAGCCGGCCTTCTATGGACTGAGACCTCTGAATCCTTAAGTCCTCAAATCAACTCTTCCTCCTCTGCAGTTGTTCTGGTCAGGTGCTTCAGTTACAGCAGCGAAAAAGCTGACTAAACAGCAGTTCAAAGCAAAGCCTATTCCATATGCTAATGTCCAGCCGGGTCAGCTGGGCGGCTCTGCTCAGGGTCCCCTCAGTGCCCACTGCACAGGATACTGTCACCTCCACAGGAATCTGCACAGCAAGTCCCTGGACACTGGCTCTTGAAGGCTTCTGATTGAAGAGTCCATGTTCCTTTGGCCTGCTGCAGGCACCTTTATTTTTGTCCCATCTGACCTCCCTGCTACTCCAAGGATGCCTGCTTCTCCTTGGCCAGTCTGTGTGCAGGAGCTGCTGAGTGCACAGACCTGGGGGCAGGAGCAGTAGGAGTGCTCCTCACACTCCGGAGCTGACAGTCTGAAGTCACAGTGTGGGCATGGGGTTCCCTTGGGGGATCTGGGGGAGAGGGTACTCGCCTCACACCGGGGCTGTGGACCGGCATCTTCTCTCTGGCCTCTTCACCTCTTCTGCCCTCTGTGCACATCTTTTGTGTCCAGATTTCCCCTTCCCAGAGAAACACCAGTCCTAATGGACCAGGCCCCAGTGTGACCTCCGCTTCAGTGACTCTGTTTCCAGATAAGGCACTTCTTGAATTCCTGGAGGGTTGAGACCACCTCCCAGTAGTGCCACCCTGAGGACCAAGACTGTAGCATATGGCCTTTGGGGGACATTTGTGATCCAAATCATTATAGAATCCTACCCACAGGATAAGCCCAAAGTACTAACCCACAGTACCAGCCCACAGTACCAACCCACAGTACCAACACACAGTAC
>JAJEJO010000223.1:2310497-2458173 GCA_020662805.1 Glaucomys volans
CACAGTACCAGCCCACAGTACCAACCCACAGTACCAACACACAGTACCAGCCCACAGCACCAACCCACAGTACCAGCCCACAATACCAGCCCACAGTACCAGCCCACAGTATCAGAGAGGTTGCTCCAGAGTCGTGGCTGCAGAAGCGTGGTGTGGTCCCCATGGGCAGATAGTCACACCCACTGCCCATCCCTGCTTTGTGCCACGGTCCTTTGTACATGCCTCCATTGTTCCATTTCTAGTATATGGTAGTGTCTAATTATTAACCTTATCTCCATTCTTGAACTCTAGCCTCCTTTAAGGCAGGGACTCCCCATTTCTATCCTGAAGGCTAAGGGCAGCCCTTGTGCAGGTTGTATCAGTCCACTTTTCATTACTGTGATGAAATACCTAAGGCTGAGGAACTCTGGAAAGGAAAGGAGTCCGTTTAGCCCACAGTTCGGGAGGTCCCAGGGTACACACGTGGGGATGAACTTCTTGCTGGAGAGTCCCGAGGCAGTTCGGGGCATCCCAGGTGACAGGGAGTGGGCCTGTGCTCTTCTCTCTCTCTCCCTCTAATAAAGCCACCAGGATTCAATCCTGGGCTCCCTCCCGATGGCCTTGTCTCATCCAGTCACTCCCAAAGGCCCCACCTCTTCACACCTGGTAAGATTGCTCACACCCTCTTAAATGCAGGGGTGCCCCTCACAATGGGGTTAAATACCACCATAGGAACCTTAGAGGGACATGGAAACCCTATCCCAACACAGCGACAGTAGACCCACTGTGCGGTGGGGTGTGAAAACTGAAGGCTGCGCTCCACCTTGCAGCGTCTATACAGCCTCCAGGCTGGGGCCACTTCTCAGGGTCAGGACTGGGGGTCAAGTGAGAGAAATCCATGGCAGGTGGCAGGCATCAGCCACTCTAAGGTCATACTACACCCTAACAGTGCTCAAAACACAACAGGAGAGCCATCGCAAGAGAAAAGTCAGTATTTTCTGTTTTACTATTTTTAATATCCATATCATGTGAAAAAGAAGTGATTCCTTGAGAGATTATAATTGCAAAATGCCAGGAAACTCAGAAGCTCTGCTCTGTAATAGCATCTAAACTCCAGTTGGTTTTTGCTTGAAGCTATAAAGGAATGAAAGAAGAAAAGAGGAAAGATTAGTGGTTAAAATCCAGGAAAGGCACACCCTGGCTTTGATGAGGTATTGGAAATGGACAGTTACGGAGCTCAGAGTGGCTGCCTGCCTGCTAATGATATTATTTCTTTTCATCCTTATTTTTCAATGATAGAAAACTTCATCTTTACTCTGGAATGTTCCGAATATGCAAAATCCACACAAAGAAAAGCAATCTGAGATTCTGATCACTTCACACCCGGCAGTAGCGAGGTTCCTAATAAAGACTGAGATGTCTGGGGCTCTTGGTAACTCGTCCTGGGATGGGAGGCAGCGACAGCGATTACTTTCACAGTGTTTTAGAAGACCTGACTAGAAAGGAAAGAAATAGCCTTTTATTTTTATTTTTTTTTTCCCTCTAAAGCTATATACTACACTGGGTTTCTTTGATGTAGGGGGAAAAAATGACCTAATATTTTCTTTCTTTCTCGTTCGGATAGCAGTGATTGCACCCGTACTGTCTTCTCGAGTCCATCCTTCCGCCTTCAGGGACTTCCTCCCAGGACAAGGCCAGGGCTCCAAGGGGGCTTCCTGGGTTCAGAAGGGCTGGCCTGGTTGAAAGCTCTGGTGGTACCCAGAGGATCTGCTTCCCTGGCTGTTAGTGCTGCCCTCTGGGGGGCGCCGTTTCCTGATGGGAGGTCTATGGGCCAGGAGGGGGCCACCGTCCCCTCCAGGTTGGCACAGTTTCTCAGGGTGCAGGGAAGAAAGTGCCTCCTGGCATGGGAGTTCAGTCCTTCCTGGCTGTTGTCCCCAGGCCCATCCATGGCATAGGGTCAGCCAGGTCAGGAAGGAGTCCAAAGACAACGGAAAACCTAGACTGTGACCAAGAGCCCAGCTGTCATCTAATCTCCTGAATGATTGTGTGCGGGTGGGTGGCATGAGAGTGACAGAGTCCAAGTAATGGCCCTTTCCTTCCTGCTGGGCTCTCCCCAGCCTGGCCAGGAGCTGCAGGCCTCGCAGGGGAGGTCTGGGTGACCTTCACTGTCAGAGGGCCAGGCTGCCTCTGCATTTCACCCCATGCACCCTCGTACTGTGGGTGGTGGCCTGGCTTCCTGTGGGTTACTGAAGGGCCCTGTTGGTGACAGCTCTGCTTGGCCTCTGCAGGCAGCAGCCATCAGCTTCTGCATTCAGGGACATCCTGCACTAGGTACTGAAGACAGGGAGAGTCCTCTGTCACATCTCAAAATGGGTTTTAAAAAAAGCTTTGGCTTTATTTGATAAGCAAATGTCTGATTTCTGTTGTTAAAGTGATTGATGTTTTCTTGGTGACATTTTTTCTCATCCCTTTTTGTGTAGGAGGTGCCTTCTGGGGTTTCCTTTTCACTAATTTTTCTAGTCCCTCTGTAATGTGATGATGTCAAGTCCCCAGCAGCTAGTCAGCTTTCAGGACACAAAATGCTGAATCACTTGTCACTTCCTCAGTGATTCCAGCTCTTCCTGTTTTGTTTTTTTAACCCTTGGGTTGTCTTCAGGAGACACTCAGGTCAGGGCAATTTGGCACAAGCATGTCAGAGGTCAAGGGAGTGAGAATGAGACAGTGAGGACCTTGTGGGCCGTGAACACACAGAATGGCCAGGCCGGGGCAGAGGCAGAAGCCATGGCGCCGGGAGGGAGGTGGCTTCCCTCCTCCAGGTTGAACTCAGGCAAGCCAGGGTGCAGCAGTGGTTGACTTACAGGCCTTACAGGTCCTGCTGCTGCTGCTGAGAGGGTCCTCAGGGGTCTTTGGATTGTGATTCTAAGAGACCACCCTGCTCCCCTACTAGATGGCCAACTGGGGACAGTGGCACATCTGAGTCACATCCTGGTTCCCTATCAGGAACCAATGTGCTGTACCTGGCAGATGACCTGTGCATGTTCCATGAGGACCTGGGGGTCTGGTCAGGCTCTAGTTAATCCTGTGACTGCCAGGACCTCTGCATTCCTGCCGTCAGGGTGAACAAGCCCTCCCACGCTCCAATATCCTGTACGGTGTCTGGCACATCATTCTCACTGCTGATTTCTCCCTCCCGGTCCTGCAGTGGAAGGAAATCATTCCAGCATCACTATCAGGGGAAAAAAGACAAAAACAAACCAACCAAGCTTAAGTTAGAACCCCGATGCTCCCAAATGGAGACAGGTGTGGGTTTGGTGCTGCGGGATTTAGGGCAACTGGAGTCCCAGACGCCATGCCCAATTTGTGACGTGGAGATTAAAGACGAGCTGTTGCATGGATGCCTTCCTTTATTAGGTGCCAAACGAGGCACATATATTCAGAGAAAGTTGGGACAAAGACCTAGAGACATTACAGATCCAAAGGGGTCCTTTTCTCAATCAGCAAAGCTTGCATGTGTGTGGAGAGTACATTATAATATGTGATATAAATGTCTACGTTAGGTATGTTTCCATACACATCACACAGAGCATACATTCACATATTCAAATTTCAAAGTACGATAGCCACCACATGACTGAAGAAAATATTGTTGTCTTTCAAGAGAGGGGTTTGTATTTATAGCAATTCAATTGTTGGTCACTTAAAGGGTAAGTCCTGTTGGGTTTTATTGTTTTAGCATATTCAGCTATTGTTAGTTTTTCAGAGCAGTACAAGCTTACAATAGATTATTTGGGAAATAACAAAAAAAAGGTAGAAATGAAGAACACACACACACACACACACACACACACACATCCTTAGACACATATCCATAGCAATAGAGTCTTCTTATGGTGTTTGTGTCCCTTACAAACACATATGTTGAAACCTGACTCTAATGTGCTGGTATAGGGGCTGGAGCCTTCAGGAGGTGAGCAGGTCATGAGGACAGGACGGAGCCCTCAGGCATGTGATTAGTGCCCTTATGAAAGAGGCCCAAGGGAGCTGTGTGCACCTTTACCAAGTAAGGACACAGCAAGAAGGTGCCATCTACGAAGCAGAAAGCAGACCCACCAGACCCTTGATCTGCCAGCACCCTGGGCTTGCAGCCTCCAGAACTGAGAAGTGCATTTCTGTGGTTCATCAACCACCCCGTCCTTGGTATTGAGTTGTGGTGCCCTGAGCAGACTGAGGCAATGTCGTTTTACTTTAGACTCGAGCTCTGGTGATGGAGTCAGAATGGAGGGATCTGAGGAGCCTTATCAGGTGGGGGTTGCACAAGAGAGTGGAGGACAAGGGCTTGGAGGGGTTCCTTCTCCGTCCTGGTGCTCAGCATCCTGTCTTGCTGGTGGGACCTGGGCTCCTCCCTGCTCCTGGTCACAGTGGGCTCCGCTTGGTGCAGTGGCCTTTCCTATCACATAGCATGCCGTGGGAATGTTTGCACACCTCCAGGCTCAGCCAGAGAGCACTGGTGCCTGTGCCCCATCAGGCACCACAGCTCAGCATCCAATAAACCCATGGCTTTCTCCCTTTTCCTTTGCAGACAGGGATCGTTTCCCTCTATGACTGTGTTTTTAAGAGGAGATTAGATTATAACCAGAAGTTGCACCGGGATGACAGGGAGCACGCGAAAGGTCTGGGTCTTCATATCAACGAGGAGGTAAGGTTAAGACAGGATACAAACAGGTTAACAGATCAACAAAAATGTGTACACGTGGCCACACACATAAGCATGCATGTTCATGCATGTGTTCATATGCACACCAATGCATGTCCACGTGTGAACTGCATACATGTGTGTGCATATGTGCATGTGTGTGTACCCACATCTACTTAGCATTGTGTTCCCTTGCTTTGTGTTGCCCTCTGAGCTTCTCTGCCTTACTGTGCTAAGAAGCTAGACTAAGCTCATTTTCCAGTCCTTCTATTCTGACATATCATTTGGGCATCCATTTTCCTGACTCTTTTGTTTGGTTGTATGAAATTTAATAGTTTAGGGAGAACAAACCCAGGGAGCTCTTTCTAACAGCTGGAGCAGATCTGTTCGGCTTCCAGGCCTGGCTGCCATGCTCTTCTAGGGGTGAAGTCGTACCTCAGACTATTTCTCTGAGGTTCACTTACCATGCCACCCCGTCCTCCACACACAGGGCAGTTGCCCTTCTAGGGTCCCACCTTTTCCTGACAGGGAGGAGCTACCTTGCAGTGGGCTGCACAGGCAGTGACCAGCAGAGCTGGGGGTCTGGCAGGGTGAGGAGTGGGCAGTCCTGGCAGCTTCCTGGGATGGGGATGTGCCTCCTCAGCCTGGCCAGGCCTGTCTGCCTTCGGAGTGGACCCTGCCGCAGCCCTTCCATGCTCTGCCATTGTCTTGACAGTCTGATCTGAGCACAGTGGGTTAATAAAGCATGTGCTGAGTAAGTGTGATCTGCTCTGCAGTATCTTCCATATAATCTGTGTTATAACAGCTGCAGGTTTTGTCTCTATTTGGATCACCAGGTTTTGCCTGTATCTGTTTTGTGCACACTCCATACCACACCTCATATTTTTTTACATTAGATATGAAGAGAGCTGAAGGAGGTTCCATGTCAGGGACACTGCTGTCTCTTCACATGGATGTTCTGAGTTGGCAGTGAAGTTAGCGCCTTTCTCAGGAGAAGAGTGAGGGTCAGCTCCTTATCCTGAGCTGCCTCCTGTGTGCTACTGAGCATTAGGGGAACAGGACACAAGTTCCAGCCTCTCAGGGCTGCAACTCCCAGAAGAGAGAAAATTACAAAGTGGAGAAATAATGACCAAAGTGTAGGTGGGGATGGTGCATGGAGGAGGAGAAAGCCATCTAGGGTGACGGGGAGGGCAGCAACCTCCAGAGACTTGGGTGGAGTGAGGGACTCGGCAGAAGCAGAGCAGGGACATGACCAGGAGGAAGAACTGTGTAAGAGCAAAGGCCCAGGGGCTGGAGAGCACTGCTGTGGGTGCTGGGGAGGGAGGAAGGTGGGCCAGAGGAGGGCCAGGAGCGAGCAGACAGGGAGGGTTGGAGGAGCAGGGGCAGCTGAGGTCAGGGGCACTTTGACCTCTTGAGGATCTCCATCTGCAAGGTCAGGGATCTGACCTTTTCCTCTGAATGACTGGAGACATTGGAGAGTTCTGAGGGGAGGGGACAGGGTCTGACATGGGTTGAGAGGACCCTCTGCTCCAGTGTGGAGGAGTCTGCAGGGAGCTGGGGAGGCACTGTGGCGGGGGCAGGCTCCTGGCCCACCCGGGTGGGACCTGGGTGGCTGATGGGTGGGCTGGCTGTGCTGAGTGCGGGCGTGCTGACCAAGAGCTCTGACACCCCCAGGAACAGGAGAGGCCTGTGGGGGTGCTGATGTCCTCCGTCTACGGGAAGCGCATGCACCAGCCGGTGGAGCCCCTGAACCGGGACCACCGGCGCACCAACAACGTGCAGGCGGACTTCTACAGGAAGAATGACATCCCCAGCCTCCGGGAGCCAGGCTTTGGGCACATCTCTCCAGCCTAAAGCCGTCTCGTCACCTGTACAGCTTGCCGGGTGCCCCAGGTTGTGCAGGGAGGGCAGGGGGAGGTGCCACCTGGAGCTTCGTTTCCCTGCCCATGACATCTGAGAGCTCCAGGGCGGCTCTGGGACAAGGGAAGGACATGCAGATGAGCAGCTTTCCCGCAGGCTGCCTCGGTGTGGGCCCCCACCAGCACTGTCACCATCCTGGGCGTGTCCACTGTGAGGATTTCCCCCTGAATTTATCTCCTATTCAGTGGACACTGTGACATTGTGAACACGTGAATAAAGGAACGCTTGGCCCCTGGATGATGGCTGGTTTCATTCAATCACGTTTGCAGAATTCTCACCATGGGCAGTCAGCGAGAGGCAGACGGTGACGCTCCTAACAGGTGCAGGCACCACCTCTGTGGATGACAAGTGGCCCTTATGTCTTCCTCTCCCCAAGAGGAGAGAGTGAAACTGCCCTTGGGCACAACGGAACTCTCCACAGGACATTTTGGTTTTCATAGGGGCCTGGGTCACCGATACCTGGATTTTGTTCAACTAGAACAAAAGCCCCCGTAAGGATGGGGGACCCGCTGTCACTGATCAAGGGAGAAGCAGGCAAAGGCCAGGGAGATGCGGGGCTTGGGTGTTCCACAGACCCGGGGAAAATTCCGGTTGCAACATTTTCTCACCTTGTGGTCTAAGGCGAGTCCTTTGGTCTATTTAAGCCTCCGTTTCCTCATTTTTAAAGTGGAATTTCCCTGCCTAGACCAGTTTGTATGTCAGTGATCTTTGGGGGTTAAGCCATGAGCTACCCGTGTGCACACCACCAGCCCAGGGCCTCTGCTGGGGATGGAGCCCAGGGCCTCTGGCATGCGAGGCAAGAGCTCTGCCCTGAGCCACTTCCCAGCCCATGATTTTCATTTTAAACAGCTTTCTCTTTTTGGAAGCAGCTGATTTTAACCTAAGTTGAAAATGTTTACTTTGCTACTTTGGAGGTAATTTGAAACTTACTCAAGTACTAAGATATCAGTGGTATTTTTAATTAATAGATCCTAAGCAAGAAATCATCTCTCATCTACCATAATTAAATTTCTCACAGTTTAGCAGTTAATGGGCAAGTGATCTAATTAATTTCAAAGCTGAACCCATAATCCCTGGTTTTATTGTTCTGAATCTGACAGGAGGATTCTCTAAGGGCATATGATACTGAATGGCTGGCAATTTCAAGGCTGAGTGACTCCTAAATATTTATTTTTTGAAAATGTTTTTTCAATCTAGATGCCTTTTATGTTTACTTTTTCAAACATTCATAGTTTATTTGCAATGCCTTCGAGCCCATCATACCATATTTACAATAACATATGTAAAATATATAAAGTTTGGATTATAGAAATTTGAACAGATTATTTTTATTCACTCTTGATTTCTACAAAAACATAAATAACTGCAATAAATTAATGTCAAACCTAATTACTTTCATTTTTTTTTTTTCTGTCAGACCCTACACCCTTAACCTCCGGCTTACTTTTAGAAAGAAGGGATGGAATTGGGCAAGATTTCAAAACTCTCACACTCATTAGGTAGTAAGGGAAAATTAAATGTATTTCTGTTGGCTTTCTGATTTTACAATTTAAAGCCAACAAAGGAATGCCCATTAGAGTAATCTCACCCAAGAGAAGGTATTCTTATGTTAACAGACTTTCCATTTATGAAATTTCCACCAAGTTCAGTGGTGCTCCCTGCTGGCTGGAGGCATGTGGGGTAAAGGAGAGCTGAATAAGGCTGGCTCAGGAAGGCCCACCAAGTGGGAGAGAGAATAACTTGGAGGATTGACAAGAAATCTCAGACACCTCTCAGCAGAGGTGTTAGGCCCTGGAGTTTTAAGGGCTCTGGACTCCAGGTATCACTCCTGAGAGGAGACTTCCTGTGAGGCTAAAGGTGGCAGAGACCTCTGAGGAGAGATGCTCCTGACACCCACGGCAGGGGCAGGGGCTGACGGAGGTGTGCCTCAAGTCCTCTGGCTTACATTTTGCAGGCAGGGAGGTTGTCCGTCGCTCAGAGATCAAGGAGCTTCCACCAGGAGTGTCTGCCCTTCAGATCTTAGACACAGGCTATTTTCCATCCTCGTCTTGCCTTGGCTGCTGAGCATCTGTGCAACTTTGAATGAAGGCCTGGGCTCCTCCTCCCAGGCTTCTTATTTGTGAATTGCAGCGGATCTCAGGCTGCATGAGTAACCAGTCATCTGGGGAGCTTGCTAATGGAGACACAGAAGCTGCTGGGGTAGGTTTCCGATTCAGCAGTCCACGCATGCCAGGGCCTGGGGATTTGCATTTTAGTCACACTCCAGGTGATGCCAATGCTGCTGTGTGGGACCTGCTTGGACAGGTCCATGTGCACAGAGCTCTGACGAGGGTGTCAACTGCTTTCAAGGTCTATTGTTGGCTAGGAATGGTGATGCACACCTGTAATCCCAGTGGCTCGGGAGGCTGAGGCAGGAGGAGCACTAGTTCAAAGCCAGCCTCAGCAAAAGCCGGGTGCTAAGCAACTCAGTGAGATCCTGTCTCTAAATAAAATACAATATTGGGCTGGGGATGTGGCTCAGTGACTGAGTAGCTCAGTGGCCGAGTGCCCCTTAGTTCAATCCCTGGTACTCCCCCCCCAGCAAAGTCTATTGTTTGATTGGAAACACTTCTCAATTTGGGTTCTTTTCATCACGAAGTCAAATTTGGCATATCTGTTGGGGACTGTTTAAGAGAACATGGTGAATTGCCAAGATGTAGGTGTTTACTAGGGCAGGTTACATTAAGTGACTTAGGATGGAGAATGTAAGGGAGGAAGAATCCCCCAGATGCTTCTGCTGACCATCACTTCAAATTACGAGGCCAATTTGAACTCACTGAAACTCTTCAGCATCTTAGCTCGGATGTCAGAGAGAAGAGGAAAGCTCACACAATACTTTTCTTGCTTCAATCACCTTCCTGGAGATTTAGGTGTATTAAGGTCAAGGCTGAGTTGTGATTACAGGATCGAAAAATTCCTGATAGAGGCAGAAAATTGAGAAAGTCATGCCAGCTTCACACTTGGACAATGAAGGAGAGCCTCGAGTCCAAGGCCTGGCACGGCAGCTGTGTGCAGGCTGGGGACACTCTGGCGAGACCCGGGGTGCCTACCAGGCTCCCTCACAGTCATCAGCTCCTCTAATCACAAGCCCATCCCAGGAGCTATCAGGAAGGAAATACTCCTGAGGGGAATTCAGGGTGTGTTCCAAGTCACACAGCTAGTGTACACCAGAGCCAGGAGCCTGACTGGACACCTGTTGTGTGTCTGGGTCCTCACAAGTGGACCACACCTGGGTCCCCTGCTTCTGCCACACTCTGAGCTGCAAAAAGAAACAAAGGTTGTCCAACTGGACTGTCCTTTGCAATTCAGATTAAGCACTGTTGGTCTGTTTTTCACTGTTTGGCTCTGTAATTTCTTAAGGTTAAAAGGAAAAAACCAACAACAACTTTAGAGGTGGATTTGCAAGAACGAATGCTTCCAGGTCTCCTTTCTTGACACATGTATGCACACTGGCTCCCTGGCTCCTTCGGCCCCCTGGACATGACGGGCAGCTTGTGAGCTCTGTGGCTCCCCTCCTTCAGTTGGGACTGGTGGGATGCTGATTTACATAGCTGGTTCCAAAGTATTCCCACACTGTCTGGGTCCGCAGTTCTTACAAAGTCTCAGGTTACAGAAGCCTCGTGGACAGAGGGGCTCCTGTGGCTGGTGCAGTCTGTTTGCTCTTAAAATGTTTCCCCTGAAAATATTCTCAGGAGGCGCCAGGTTGAGAACTAAACCATTAGAAACAGGGAGCACTGTCCTCCCTTCCAGGGGGAGCATCATCAGTGATCACTCTGTCCCCATCTGAATCACAAGGGTATCCCAACAGTGGCTTCTTGGAGGGCTCCTTGGGCACAACTGGGCCAAAATGCAGAATGACAGAAACAAACTCTAAGCTTGGAGCCAGTCATGGGAGAAAGCAGAAAGTGAAATAAGAGATACGGGCACTCGAGGTCAAAGTACATAAAACTTTTAATGAATTAACCTTACAAAAGACAAATGGCATCAAAACATCAGACGAGTTTGGTACAAAACTGGTCCTAGGCGGTGGGGACTAATTCTGGTGATGGATGGCAACGTGCTACTGGCGCGAGACACAACAGAGCCCCGGGCCCCGCTGGGGCCCGTGGATGATCACTGGCGACAGGACGCGGGTGGGTGAGCACAGACGCCATGTGGGGCAACGGGATCAACTTATTCACAAACACTGTGTTTTGAATATCAGACTAGCAGATGCATTTGGCGAGCTACCGTATTTTCCAGAAAAGAACATGCACCAGAAGATAATATACACCCCCCAGTTTTATTGCCTTAAGAATTGTGTTTGCTTCACCTCTCCCCTTCCAGTCTCGAAGGCTCTCCCTCCAGGCCGCTCTTCTCTCTCCTTCTGCTCAGGAGTAAGCACAGTGCAAGTGGCAGAACGATCTGGGCACACATCAGACACCAAACGGTATGCCACTGGGTCACAGGAACGAGTCTGCAAAGGCCCCATGGGACAGGACAGAGCACGCACATCAGGACGCGGGGCAAGAGTCCCAGTCAGAAAGTGCGTGGCACCTTCTGGAAACAGTCTTCCTGCCCGGACGAAGCGACTCCTCAGGACGCCACATTGGTCTGGGAAAGGGACCGTGACATTTCCGTGTTTACAAAGTATGTCTTCAGCTCCCCCTTTCCTTTCACGTTGATTATTCCCCGACACGTGCAGGTGTATCCAAGCGTCTGCAGGACGAGGCTGGTCTCCTCGGTGACCTGCAGGGCACAGACCAGAGGGAAGGTGTCAGTGCTCGGTCAGAACCCACTCGAGGGTCAGGGTTGAAGAGCAGGAGGAGCTCAGTGCCCTGGGCCCTCAGGAGTTGGCAGAATGAGAAAGGCACCCACAGGACAGTGGCAAGGATAGCTGTGTGGGATTCAGTGCAGACACAACAAGGCCTGAGGACAGCCTCCAAATCCAGGTCATCTCCACGGGTAGGAAACCTGAGGTGCTGCCATGATGGGCACCCCGGACGAGGCCGTGCACTAACGTCAAGGCTTCTCACCCAGGACGGAAGCAGGCCTGGAGCCCATCAGCCCAGGGCTGCAACCCTGTGAAATTACATCAGCCCAGGCCAGACCTTGGGAAAGAAGGTGGATCAGAACAGGGCTGGAGGGCAGGACCTAGGATGACGTTCGAAATTGTCATAATGTCATTTCATAAAATACTAAGTCATAAATGCTAATCATGGTTTTTAAAATTTTTTCTTTTTTGTCTCTAAATATTTATTTTTAATTTTTAATTTGTTTTAATTAGTAACACATGACAGTAGCATGCACTTTGATACACCATATAAAATGGAGTGTAATTTCTCATTCTTCTAGTTGTACAGGATGTGGATTCCCAATTTGTTCTAATCAGTCATACATGACAGTAGAATGCATTTATACATCCTGATAAATCATACATAAATGGAATATGATTTGTCATTTTTCTGACTGTACATGCTGTAGGATCACATTGGTCATGCAGTCATATACCTGAAGTAAGAATGTCTGTTTCACTCTACTAACCTTCCTATTCCCATATCCCCTTCCCCGCCCTTCACTCTCCTCTACCTAAGTAACTCTATTCTTCCCTATCCACTCCAACTTATTGTGAATTAGCATCCACATATCAGAGAAAACATTTGGCCTTTTGTGTTTGGGTTTGGCTTTTTTCACTTAGCATGATACTCTCCAACTCCATCCATTTACAATGCCAATGCCATAATTTCATTCTTCTTTAAAGCTGAATAATGTTCCATTGTGTATATACACCACATTTGCTTTATCCAATAATGAATTTTTAATATAGATGGGAGGAAAGACCCTGAGCAGCACAGTGGACTCCTGCAGCAGCCTCTCTTTCAGGTGTTAGGCCTGTGAAGTGACCTGAAACTAAGGGAGCCAGCAGAGGGGCACTAGCATTATCATGACAGTGGCACTCTGGGCTGGTCTGGAAGCTTCCTCACTCCCTGCACTGAGGCTGCTACAGGGGAGCCGCTGCTTGCACCTGCCTCCCCGACACCCACTCACTGTGTCCTGCTATGCACCCGAGGAGGCCCGACTGCTGAATCACATTCAGGTCCTGTCTTCACACAGTGGGGGAGCCTCCTGCAGGAGGGCGTCCCTCTGAGTGAGATGCACAGCCCTGTGCTCAGCCCGTGTTGTCTGAGCTGGAGCGTGAGCTACATCTCCTTGCGGGACCACTCTTGGCAGAGGCCCCAGATTGCATGGGGTCCTTCTGCTAAAGGGTTGGAGGAGCCTTCTGCAGATGGCATTTTCTCCAGCAGACAATGGTGAGGTTCCCAGTTGTGGTCTGAGAACAAGGCCTCAGCTGCAAAGATTGGGGTGGATCTCCCTGGCAGACCTGGGCCTCCATCCAGACTCCCCCAGGGGCATGTGGGTCTTGGGCTGGGAAGGAGAGCTTCTTTTTCGCAGAGCAATGCTGCTTTGGTACCATGTGAGAACGACATGGAGGAAGAGAAGAGCTCTTCTCCCATTTCACTCCGTACTGCTTGGGGCAGAGGCATCCATGGGACCCTGGCCGGCCACTTCAGATGTGGGTGACATTCCCATGCTGCATGGTTTGGCACAGCTGTGAAGCTTGTGCACAGCACGGCAGCATTACAACAGAGTTCTGGCTTGGTGTGGATGCCACTAGGGGACGGTGCAGTGCTAGGGGCCAGCTGCAGGCCCTGCCACAGGAAGGAGGCAGCCTCCTCAGGCTGGGTGCTAAGGGAGAGGAAGGAGGTCGTGAAGGCAGACGCTGCCATGAGGGCAATGGCAGAGGCTCCTCAAAACCTCATGTGCTCATGAGATACAAACTATTGCTGCTCTAGGTCTAAGGAAGCCTGGATGAGCAAGAGGGCTTTCTGTGCCACACGAATGGCCTTGAGGCTGGCAAGCGCGGTGGGAGTCTGATGCTTTTAATAAAAAGAGCCTGTTCTGTTGGCATCATGGCACACGCCTCTAAGCCCAGTGTCTGGGAGGCTGAGGCAGGAGGGTTCAAGTTTGAGGGCAGCCTTGGCAACTTAGAGAGACCCTGTCCCAAAATGTCTCAAAAGTATAAAAAGGGCTGGGGATGTTGCTCAGTGGTTAAGCACCTCGGGGTTCATTCCCTGGGTTAAAAACAAAAACAAAAATAAAAAAACCACCACCAACAAAAAAACCTGTTCTTCAGGCCCAGGAGCAGCTTTCTCGTGGTCTTAGCATCGTTTTTGACTTTTCCTAGCTTCTCACTACGGCTTCTGCACATCAATGGTAAGAGGAGGCTACTGGAGCTCGAGAGAGCTGCACCGTCAGGAGAAGGAAGCCTACAATGCACGCCTTAGACTGCTGAACCCAGGGCTGAGGCCTGCACACGCAGCTCCCTGGCAGCAGGAAGAAGCTTTCTCACTTCCATCTTGGATCAGAGTGCACAAGCCATGTGACTGATGTGCACTGCTGATGTGAGTGTGAGGAGGCCACAGGTCCTCTTAGAGACACACAGGAGCTCTGGTTCATTCAAACCTTGACCCCTGGGGAATTAGGAGCCCCTGAAGGCGCTCTCCACACAGCCTCGCTTAGCTCACTTTTGATACCTATTTATCCAAGTGCTGGAGAGCTGTGAGCATATGAGAAACCACCACTGATTTCCTGCATGTTCTGAGTACATGTTGGGGACCACATAGGTTCACAAAACCTACATGTGTCCTTGCTAGGGACATGCCTCTTTAACCCCAAAAGAAAAGAGCCCCAGTTTCCCAGGATTGCTGGACCTTCCCTGGGCACTATCTGTGGCTAGAGATGCTCATGTAGAAAGTCCTGGAAGCTTTGGTATCATGGGGACCATGCCACTAGGCTGCCAGACTCCTCTCCTGGTAGGCTGCTGGGCATCCTCCCAGGTGATGGCCACAGCTACAGCCCAGTCACAGGAGTCCTACTTCTCAGCCTGCCAGGTGGAGGGCAGGTGCCTGGACAGATGCTGCAAGTTTACTCTGAGCTGGATCTCAGGAGAGAGCCAGCTGCCTTGTCTCCTGGCAATGGCCAGTTGGGTTGGGAGGGTCCAGAAGACTTCTCTCCTCATTCTTCCCATTGCTTTTCTTTCTTTCTTTTTTATTTTTTGTTTAATCTTTGCCTTCTCTTTGTTGGAATTTTGATTTCTTTGCAGCAACTCATGACTGACTAATAATCAGAGTGGAAGAAAGCAAACAGAGGTAATGTTGGCCCCATTTCATCCAAAATCTGAGCTATCTTGGGATGAAGGAGGTAGGGCAGCATCCAGAGGCAGGTGAGTAAGTGAGGTCTAATGAAAAGTCCATTCTTGGTGATGGTGGAGTGGATGGTATTTGAGGACTTAGCCAAGCTGAGGCACAGCATAGAGATCCCTCAAAATCCTCAGAGGATGACCATGATTTTGTGTGGACAGGGATCTTCATAGGCACATGCCATTTGGCAGGAATTTATCTTCCAGAGTGCAACAGAACCGGGGTGAAATGGAAGTCCACTGCTTTTTGAGGGCCAGGCACACAGGAAGCTCAGCACCCATGTGCACCTGCACACGCCCTTTCTTCTCATGCAGAGAACTCAGTGCTTCTTTCCAGGTGTTGGGCACTGTGCCCAGGGGGTGCATGAGCTCCAGCAGCTGGCTCAGCTCCCTGGTGTTCGTTCACCAAAGGCAGGTTGGTTTTCACTAATTTCTAGTAATGCAGCTGGAATTCTGAAGATGGTGAGGACCATAAAACCCAGGTGTCCCCAGACTCTCCACCGGAACACCTTCTGCGCTATTGGATGGCACAGATAATGTGCTGGTGCGTCAAGTCATTATGGCAGCAGGCCTCAGGAGGACTCCTCCAGGACAGGATAGTGGTAAAACTAGTCAAATTCTATAACTAATCAAAGCACATTGAGTGGATTTGGGCGTGGGACAGAGGATGGGCATAATAAAGGTGATCTGTAGCCAAAATCTAAGCAAAATTTCCAAACCATGGTATGAAATGACTTTGGCTGTGAATACATTTAAAGCTACACCCCACATTTAAAGCTATTCCCAACCTTGGGAATGTGCTAATCATTCTACATATGTTAACAACAGTACAAAGTAACGCAGGGCAAGATACAGCGACACACCTCTGCAGTTGTTTTTATCCTATGTTTTAGTTCAGTTCTTCAAGGATTGAAATGAGCCAATTCTACCCTGTGCCTTTCTTTCTTCATTTTCTCCCTTAAGTACAATGACACCCCTCCTCTGTGGGCCATCTCCGGCCTCGCCTACTCCAATCTTCCTTCCACCCTGTGACCTTGAAAGCACCTTGAACTGGTTTCCTCTTCTGCTCTCTGGACTCCCCTTACATCCCCTTCAAAGGTCCTCTTCACATGCAGGGCCATGTCTGAGTCTTGAACTCCTGCTCCCACAGACAGTGGGGTGTCCCCTCCTCAGGCAGACCCGAGGAAGTCCTCTTGGTAGCACTGACCATCGGCAGCCACAGCTGTGACAACAAGGCAGCCCCTGTCTCCATGTATCACGTGCTGTGTGAAGCACCCCTGCCCCAGCCACAGCCGGGTGCAGCAGTGGGGGAGCGTGGGCAGGGAGTCCAGGAGGCCTCCAGGGCAGCGCTGCCCAGAGCCCCCTTCCCTGCTCTCCTGCTCCCCTGATCCTGCCATTCCAGACTGACCACCGCTCCATTGCAGCTCTGGGGTCAGTTTTAACCGTGTTCTAATAACAGAGTTTTTTCCTATTATCTTTTCAGCAATTAAATTTTTTTTTCTATAATATGACTTGTCCTGTTGTAATTATAGCCACTTGAACTATGGTTGAAATTGATTTTGAACAATGGGAATAGTAACGTGAAATAATTTTATTTTTCTCTAGTTGTTGCTTGAATTTGTGAGACCTTCCCTGTTCTCCCTTGGGTGGATCCCAGAGCTTGCGGGTCATTTCTGGCTCTCCAAATCCCATGTGAGGCTGGGTTCTGCCGTTTCATGCCAACCTTATCTTCCTGCCTCACTTCTTCCAGTTTTCTCCTTCCCTCCTTCCAACTCCAGCTCGGTGCCTCCTCTTTCCCAGGAGGGTGGGTGCTGGCGGGGCGCAGGTTGTAGGTGATTTCAACTGCACATACCAATCCCTCTCCCCTGCAAAGTCCTCTCCAGGTGCTGGTGCTGGGACTGGGAGAAGGAACAGGAGAGGCGGGCAGCTAATCCTGTACTGAGGCTCTGGGCTACTGCACTGCCATGTAAGTTGCGGCTGGACCAGATGATTTTCCTGAACACAATCGCCTTTATGTTATGTTATGGTGTTGATATGAGGCGTCCCCCCCAAGCTCATGTGGGAAACAGCGCAAGGAAGTTTAGAGGTGAAATGTTGGGGTTATGAGAACCTCCACACGATCAGTGCACTAGTTCACTGACAGGGATTAGCTGGGTGGTAAGTGCGGGCAGGTGGGGTGTGGCTGGAGGAGCTGAGTCACTGAGCTTTGGGTTTATACTTTGCCTGTGATGGGGAGAGTTTTCTCTCTGCTTCCTAGTGCCATGTCCTCAGCTGCTTCCTCCACTTCCTCCACCCATGGTGTCCTGTCTCATCTTGGGCCCAGAGCAATGGAGCTGGCCATCTCTGGACTGAGACCTCTGACACTGTGAAACCCAAATAAACTTTTCAGCCCCTAAAATTGTTCTGGTCAGATCTTGTGGTCACAGCAGTGAAAAAAGCTGACTAAAACATTGGAATTTTACTGTTGTTGCTAACAGTTAATGTAGAACTAATATTTCCTCAATAAAATGTGTAAGTAATTTTACTTTTTTCTCTTGATTATAACATAATTACCACTACCACTGTACTTACTGATAGTTTCCCAGAGGACAGACTTGGTCAAAGATGAAAGAAGAGGGAATCACCTGAATTTTGTCCAGGACTCCAGTGCTGTCCATCCTACTGGCCACGTTGACAGTGTTGCCCCAGATGTCATACTGTGGCTTCTGGGCTCCAATGACACCAGCTATTACAGGTCCGTGGTTAATGCCTGTGACACATCAGAGATGGGAAAAGAGATCTGAATGACAGCAGTGGTCTTAAGCAGGGAAGCTTTAAGGCCCTTCTTGAGTGAACATTATTAAGCAAACATTAGCCCAAGTCATGGAACTCTAAAGCCAAGCCAGACAATTCCTCTAACGTTATCATCTCAAAAATGATACAATGTTTAGGCTTGCCCATGTCCCCCCTCTAGATCCTGACTCCTGTTTACATGTCCACGCATAACAGACAGAAAACTGGTATGCTTCCAAACACTCAGCAGTGTATTATGATTTTCTATGGTGCTGTATAATCTTGGGCAGGAGAGGCTCATTGTCCTATTTTCCAATAGCTTAAGAATCAATGTTAATTTTGAAACCTGCACATCTCAATTCCAAGTGGCTACACGGAATGGATGTCCTGCGCTTTATTGGCCATTGTGCCACCATTGGACTCTTGGGTTCACTCCAGTATTTTGCCAAATGACTAGCACAGTGACAAGCACCAGAGACACACGAGCATGGCATGTCTCACTTCATCACTCCTAGTCATCATGACAGCCCTGTGAGGTGGGCAATGCCGTCCTACATCCACCTTCCAGGCGAGGAGGCAGAGACAGGTGTGATCTGCCAGAGATCTACAAATATGGAACCGGCTTCCAGCTCCACAGCAGGTGGGGGATGGGGCCCCTCGGCCTCTGCTGCTAACAACTGGTCTCTCCTGTCCCCAGCACGTGCTCCCTGGGCAGGTGGCTGCTCCCACCTGCAGGCTCGTTGTTTGACACTGTCCCCCTTGATTCTGGAGGAGCACATTTCCAGTGCCTTTCCCATGGCTAACCCACGCTCACTGTCCCTCTGTTGTCTGCACTACAGCTCATAAGGAATCTGCTGACGTCAGCATTGAAAGGCATCTGGGTGCAATGGGAAGATTTTGATGGCATATGTACTTGGAGAAATTTTTCGCATGCGGAAAAGACTAGTGCTTAACAATAAACAAGGGGGAAAGTTAGAAGTGAAGGGACTGGGGTTGGAGGGGCATTTGCTGGACAGGGGAGGGGGTCAGAGTGGGGCTGACAGAGGCCACTCATGACACACGTGACACACACTTCATGCCACAGTCTTTCCTCCTTGAGGCTGGTCTTTCATGCTCTGCATTCTTCAGAGTGAGGAAGATGAAACTGGAGGCATGAGCCTCCCCAGCGATGGTGCCCCGAGGAGCCCTAACCAAGAGGTTGCTGGAGGACCATGAAGTCACCTCTCCTGTCCAGCCAGCCAGCAGTTGCCAAGGCCTGCTGCTTTCTTGGAATCTTGGAATATGTGGGTTTTGCTTCCCCAGAAAAAAGGGGCCCTGGGCCGCCACCAGAGACAAAGACAACAGTGATTGCAGGTCTCCCCCTCTCGGTAGCTGCAGTATGAAAGGCTGGCTTTGCATGCTTACATTTGCCAGGAGGACACACTTTGGCACTGAGTGGGATCCAGATATGGCACCTGACATAGAAGCTAAGCTTCAGAAATCGGATCAGTATTTCTAACAGGGGGAGGCCTGGGTTCTTTCCCAGCCCAGTTCTAAGGCAGGACAATTCTGTGCTGTTACGGTTTGGATGTGAGGTGTTCCCAAAAGTTCATGCATGAGACAATGCAGGAAGGTGTGGAGGAGAAATGATCCGGCTATAGCCTAACCTAATCGGTGAATTACTCCCTGATGGGATTAACTGAGTGGTACCTGGAGGCAGGTGGGCATGGCTGGAGGAAGTGTTCACTGGGGCATGCCTTTGGGGTATTTATTTTGTATCTAGTGAGTCGAGGAGTCTCTCCCTGCTCTCTGATCACCATGTGAGCTGCCTCCCTCTGCCACACTCTCCTTCATGATGTCCCGCCTCACATCCCAGGAATAGAGCCTGCTATCTATGGACTGAGACCTCTGAAAGCGTGAGGCCACGAGTAAACTTTTCCTCCCGCTGCACAGTGGTGCTGGCTGGGTCCTTTTGTCACAGCAGCAACAAGCTGACTAAAACATGTGTCCTGAGAACTCAGTTGAAATGCACAGACTCACAGTTGTCATGGGAGTGGCAGAGGGGGACACAGAACTAGAGATGAAGACACCTGTCACTCTTCCCCCTGGGACCCAGACCCCTCACCTTGCTCTAACTGCACTGATTGATTTCTGATTGCTGAGCTCCTTACTGGGATTTTTAGGCAGCGCTTCCTCTTTTCCATGGAAAGTCGGCCTTGGAAGCAGTCCAAATGCTGCGGCATCGAATCTCACAGCTACAAAACTGGGGAGAGACTCATTCCCCACTGCCTCTGTGAAATATTCAGGAAGACTCACTTCTGAGCTGGAGCCGAGTAATTTATTCCAGTTGTGTCAGCTGGGTCAGAGCATCAGGAGTCAGCTCTGGACACGGACTTGTGCTCCAGCCCCTCATCCACCAGCTTCTCCTGTGGTGACTTGAGAAGCAGCCTGGGGCTGGGGACAGCCCAAACTGATTTTGCTGGCAGCAAGGCCACCTATGCACAGTGCAGAGTGTGCCTGACTGGTGGTTCTTATTAACAACTGAAGTATGGCTTGGTGTGCTGCAAAGAATGCCAAGTTAGCTCTTCTTCCTACTTTCAGTTTTTGGTGACAATATTATTCTTCAGAGTTCCTACCTGTGAACTGCCATTTGAAGGCACCAGGTGCTGAGGTCCAGGAGGAAAGCCACAGGGAAGGAGGGGACAAGGGTCTGGGGAAAGGAAGACTCATGGCCAAGTGCAACACTGAGGCTTCCTGAGAAGTGTGGGCTGAGCCTAAGGACACTGCTGGCTACTCGATAATCAGGGTGCAGCAGCGCTCACTGAACCTGCTGAGGGGGGTCATTCAACTGCACATATCTGTAAAGAATTAAGACAGCTGTCTTGGATGGAGCACAAGTGACTGACAAAAGTGTCCTGCTCCTATGCTGTAGTGTAGGCTAGGCTCATTTTGGCCCATGTATGTTGGACACTGAAGGCTAGTTCTGCAATAGATTTTTCAGAGTTCAATGGTCTGGATGGGGTGCCAATGTGTTCCCAAGGGTTCTTGCGTTAAAAGCTTGGTCCTCAGTGTGGTGATGTTAGGTGTGGGACCTTTAAGAGGCAGGGCTTAACACTAGGTGATTAGTGGTAATTGGGGGCTGCCTTTGGAAGGCCTTGCTGTCTCTCAGAGTGAGTTCCCATGAGAGAGTTTGTTACCAAAGAGCAAGTCTTGAACCTCTCTCTGGCTTCCCTTCTGTTTTTTCCCATGTAAGCTCTCACTCTCAGACTCCCGCCATGCTGCCACCTGCCATGTCGGGATGAGGCCCTCACCATGGCTGACTGATGGCGGCTCCCTGATCTTCTACTTTCAACCTCCCCAATTGTGAGCTAAGCAAATCTCTTTTCTTTATAAAGTACCCAGTTTCTGACATTTTGTCACAGCAACATAAAAAGGGTTAGTACAGAGGAATCATATGGAAGTTTGAGGACAGCCTTTCCCACTGCCCAGGACAGTGTGCTGCCCACCTGCTCAACTTCCCCATGTGTTTGGTAGAGCTCTGATAAAAATTCACTGTGCACAGAAGTGAGAAGTACATTAAAACAGCATGCTTGAATGCTGACATCTAATAGCACATGCAGAGAAGAGAATCACATTTGCTAAAGAGATGTAAAAATATGTCCAGGTTTTTAAATTCAGCCTACATGTGCAGCAAAGGAAAAACCTTAGTGTTAACTCTCTAGATTTTTTTCCCTCAAAGTTGAAATCTGTATGCAAGAGAAAGTTAAAAACCATACAGATGGAGCTTGCCACAAGAGCTACTTTTATATGGACTTTTGGAAGCAGCAGAATGTGTTGCCAAGAAAATCATGAAATTGTCAAAGAAGCTTTTATAAATCAAGAGTGGCTGCAAGCAACTGCCGTCAAGGCAGCTGTGTACTAACTGGGTGGCTTAAAACACATTTTTTTGAAATCAGAAGTTGTAAACGGCAAGTAATCATTGAAGCATGCTAAAAAAATCAACTTAAAGTTTGTTAAGAACTTTTTAGAGATCAGGAAGCTTTTTTCTCAATGGAGTGCAAGTTATTATTTATGTTAAAATTATTGTTTTTTTCTCCCTAAGATAGGAAGACAATCAAAAACTATAACTATTTCAGAAGCTAGGACACATCTGGTGTTCTTATAGGTTGTGACATGGAATGTGGGAGAGTATTTCAACAATTCCAACATGCGCTTTTTAATTACATTCCTTTATCTCTGAAATCTGGAGAAATGTTAAGGTCAGTAGCAGGTGTAGCTTCATGGGCGCAGACTATGGAGTGAGCAGAGTGGTTCTCAATGGATCACCTGCAGTAGATATTGCATGTTGCAGTACATACCTCTGGACGGCTTGCAGCTATGGGTCCTGCGCCGTGCAGGTTGGACCTTGGTTGGACAGCAGGGGGCAGAGGAGCTAGATCAGTTCACACTGCACTTGCTAAACCACGTGACTGCAGCTTGGGTCCAACCAGAGTTGGTTTTCTCTAATTTACACCAAAGTGATTCCTGGGCACAGTGCTACCCTGCCCTTCCACCTGCAATCCAGCCCTGCTCCCCTGAAGGTGCATTTGCAGCTGTTCCCCCCCAGCACCACCAGGGGCAGCAGCGCTCCCGAGTCTGTCCCTCTGCCGCAGCTGAAGCCCATCTTTTTGCACCACCTACCCACGCGCAGCTTGAAGTCGTTGAAGGAGTGCTTGTTGATGGCGTCCAGTTTGGCCACCAGGGCAAACGCGAACTCCACCATGGTGCCTATGTGCAGGTACTGCCGCTCCGGCTCCTGGAAGAAAGCAGACCCGCGCAGATGTGGGTCAGAACTCAACAAAACGGAACCTACCCCTGCAGGAGCCCGGGCTGCAGTCTGAAGGCAACACTGACAAGTTGGAAGACAAACTATAAGAACCACGTCTCAGGTGGAGGAAGCATCGTGTCCGATTGCGGGCAACAGGGACATAAGCCTCCACGACACAGGCGCCATCAGGCAGAAGCGCATGGTGGGCTGAGGCGTGCTGGCTTACAAGCCAGGCCCACTCAAAATGAAGGCCACCGTGCCCGGTGACAGTCGTTGTCCCCGCAGTAGGCCCCCTGGCTCTGGGAACGCACCCCTCTTCCACCCTTGAATGCCTGGAGGGGGACAGCCTTGTGGGCTGAATTATGTTCCCCACCCCAAAGTCTTATGTGGATGGTCCTAACCCAGGACCACAGGGCGTGACTGCTGTGCACGTGAGAGTGACCTTTACAGAGGGAGTTAAAGGAGGTCATTGGGTGGCTCGTATCCAGTATGGCTGGTGTCTTGTAAGAATTGCTTAGGACACAGGCACACACAGAGGGACAACCCAGGACAACAGAGAGAGGCCTCAGGAGGAACCAATCCAGCCCACACCTGGGTTTTGGATTTCCAGCCTCCAGGCTGAGAGGTAAAGTGCCGCTGCTTCAGTTCCTGTCAGTGAGACCTGCGTAGGCAGCTCTTGCACACTGACGCAGGGGGTTCCTGTCTACTCATCTCTGAGGGTCTCATCATTCCATGGGGGTGAGAGAATTACGGAGCTGAAGGAGGGGAGAACCCAAAGTTCCAAAAAAGAGAGTGGGACATTCCCTGTATATTATATTTACTATTAATTTACACTTATTATTCCAGGTACTAATGTATAACACCCATTATATTTATATTTATTTCTGGAACTCATCTTTTACTAATTTCTGTATTCGGTTATACTTTAAAAATGGTTCTTTATCATGTGGCTTATTGAGATGATAGAGTAAATCTAGATGTCCTTAAGGTTCCTGCTCCCCCAATGTTCAATGACTCGATGTACCAAAATTGTTCAGAGGGCAGACTGCTCCAGAAGGCCCTGTGGGCTGCTCTGCCTTCCCGGCTGAGCTGAGGTGCCCAGCTCCCTGTGCCCCTGTGGCCATCTGTTTATTTCAGCTCTGACATCAGAGCTTGAGAAGGCTGTTGTGCTCGCTGTGAGCAACCCAGGAAGAGCCTGGGACTGAGGCTCTTCCTACAGAAGATCTGGGACTGAGGAGAAGCAGTTTACTGAGCAACTGCGCTTGGGATGCAGGGACAACCAAGAGCAAATGGCTGGAACATGGCAGGCACAGAGCTGGCGGGAGGTGAAGAGTGACTGATGTTCTGTGTGGAGCACAGGCTCGGGAAGGACCATCTGGGGGAGCATTCTCCATAGGGGGTGATGACAAACCCCCTCGGAGGCTTCAAGGGGGTGGTGGAAGGAGATGGAAGCAGTGGACATGAGCCATGCACTCAAAGCCCCAGGGAGGGGAGCAAGCACTGATGGTCTGACAGGGGTCCCGAGCCTGCTCTGCGAGCGGTTCAGCAGGAGGGGCTCCCAGAAGACCTGATTAGACCTCTAGGTTCTCTGGGGAACTGCCGGCCCTCCAGGTGAGCAGGAAGAACTGCTTACTGTGATGCTATGATCACCCAAGGAAGGGGTTCAGTGAATATTGTCTGTGTCCAGCAAAACAGGGCTTAGCCCCAGGCTCTGCAATCATTAGCTATGTGACTCTGGTTGAGTCACTCAACTTCTCTGGGCTTCAGCTTCCTCACTAGTAAGTGGGACAGTAACTCCCTATCACATTGGGTTTTGCTTCGGATGAAGTGAACTGACATAGCCATACGTTCAGCCTGCATCCTTAAAATTTGGATCATCCAACTCCCCTTGTGATAGAAGGAGCATCTCTCTGCTCAATGTGAAAAGCATCTAGGAGGAAGAGCTCAACAGGTGTGGTAGTCAGCTTTCCATCACTGTGACAAAATACCTGAGATAAACAATTAAAGGACGAAAGGTTTATTTCAAACCATGATTTCAGAGGTTTCAGTCCATGGTCACTTGGCCCCATAGCTTTGGGCCCAGAGTGTGTGTGTCACTTCAGGACAGCCAGGAAATAAGAGATGAGAAATGGCCAGGTCCCAATATCCCCTTCAAGGGTGTGTCCCCAGTGACCTCACCTCTACCAGCTAGGCCCATCTCCTAACAGTCCCACTACCTCCCAACTGCACCGTGAGCTGGGACCACGCCTCTAGCATGTGGGTTTTGGGGGGACACTGGCTCGGCACCCTCCTCTTTCATACTCAGAGCACCCTGTGCTGATGGGGACTTTGACAGTGATGGTGTCTGACATTTCCAGTGTTTCTGAGAGTCTCAGGATGGAGGGAATGGCTCATTTCCTTTCAGCTGCCTTTTAACAGCACACAAGTAAAAAGAAATTTCTCCCTACTGATGACAGGTCGTGATAGCTCAGTGTTTGTACAAAAACCTGCAGCTTTGGGTACCGCTTCCATTTCAACAGAGGCCCATGAGACTCTCCGTTCTCACCAGCAAAGGACTGGGGCTCCCAGTTACTTTCATGAGCCCTTCTGCAACTGGGAACCTGGCAGTGGCAGATCCAAGAAGCCTCCTCCCTGCCTCTCTGCCCCACCTGGCCCAGGGGAGTCCCTCTGTGGTCCCCAGCACCCTGCTCACCCTGCCCTGGAATGGCTGTTTGCACTCACCTCTCCTTCCCCTCTCAACTCTGAGGAAGACCCTCCTCAGCAAGTGCCCTGGACCAGGGACGGGGTGGAGGGGATCATTGGACAGCCACATAAAATCCCCAGCAGTCTAACTGGACGGCTCCTAACAGGGGCAGAGACCCAGTAGTGGAGGTGGAAGGAAAACGATCCCTTCCGCCTTGCAGCCAGCTGGGGCTTGCTCGTCCCCTGGGTGAGCAGGTACGGGAGCCCCAGGTGGCTCACACAGGGCCTGGACTCTAGCTTGGCCTGGCCGTGGGCAGAGGGAGTAGGAGAAGCGTGAGGAGGGCCCACTGCAGTGGCTCCTCCACCAGGAACTCAGAGCGAGCCGTTCCAATGGGGCTCCACGGGAGCTGCCCTGGACCCACACGCCAGGCTTGTGCCAGCTTGTTTATATATAGTAAGCAATCTAATACTAAGTGTATGTGAAGTGACGTTTAAATGAAGCAATAATTTAAAAAAGTAATTACAAAAAGTCACAAGTAATTCCAAACCTGACCAGCACCAGGGCTCCTACCCTGATGAAGGGTGAGCCCCCTGCTCCCCCTTGCTCTCTGCTCCTCCCTCCTCTGTGTCCGGCCCTGCAAGTTATTTCCTTCCAAAGTGCTCCTGGAAGGGGCATGTAGATATTTGAAAAAGTGAATAAAAGCTAGAGGTTTGCAATAGTGAGGGGTAGGCTTGGCTTGGAATCCAAGTCTTCATCCTGTACTTTGCTTTTGATATTTACGTTCCTAGTAGAATTGATTTGGAAAAGATTCAAACTATTCACATAATTACTGCAGCCAGCAACAGCTCCGAGCTACGCCTGGGGGCAAAGGAGACTCTCCTCTACCCTCGGCCCTGGAAGGCCCTCTGAGGTCGAGCAGGGAGGCTCTGGGGACCAGCAGAAGGCTCCGGGTGACAGGGTGTGGTGGACACTGGGCAGCTGGGAGGGCAGGTCACGTGTAAACACAGCACCTCCTCGGCCCCAGCTGGTCATTGTCATGGGGAAGGAAGATCAGGCAGGTAACCCACCCATTTTCAGAAGCCAGAAACAGTCGTTTTTCAGTGAAATGTCCACTAAAGACACTGTGTAGGGCAGGAAAAATACACATGGGACAACAAGCTTGCTGTCACGGCTCCAATTCTGAAGGCACAGAGAGGAACAAGCTGGCTGCTGGAGGGAGGGGCTCTGAGGACCATGAGGTTCTGGGGCCAAGGAAGGGCCTCTGGGGTGGGCACACTCCCTGCTTCTCGCACTGCTGCAGCCCACCAGGGACGTCTGGCCAGCAGGTGTGCTCATGGAACCTGAGGGCAGGTCAGGACGCATCTGCGTTCCATGTGTCCATCACTGCCGGACAAATCCCAGCTTCTTCTGAACACAGCAATCAGTTCTGACAGGCAGTGACATCCCTCAGACACATTGCCTTTATGCTTAAAATTAGAAGTCACCGTTTCATTTAGAAAATGTAAATATGCCGGGCGTGGTGGTGCACACCTGTAATCCCAGCACCTGGGAGGCTGAGGCAGGAGGATCACAAGTTCAAAGCCAGCCTCAGCAACTTAGTGAGGCCCTACGGAACTCAGTGAGACCCTGTCTCTAAATAAAATACAAAATAGGGCTGGGGATGTGGCTCAGTGGTGGAGTGCCCCTGGGTTCAAACCTCAGTACAAAGAAAAAAAAAAAAAGAAAATGTAAATATGGGGCAGCTGGAGCAGGCTGCGCTCTGTCCTGACTGGGCACTGGTACACTCCTGGGCATTGATTTTCTGGGTGGATAAGTTTGTTGCTGCTGCACACAGGAAATGCAGGGATAACTACAAATGAGAGCTAAATTTCAGAAGGCTGCTATCCAGATAATTTTTGTATTTAAGAAAATCTCATTAATTCTTGGGAAGCCATGTATTTTGCAATATCTTTTGCTGTGAAAAGATTTGGCTGAGCAATAAACAGAAAGTATTTTGTTTTAAACAAGCACTTAAGCTCTTTTCAGGTAATTGAAAAAAGATGAAAGTGACATTCATTTCTTATAAAATAACTAATATTAGCATTAACATTTTTTGAGCATGCTATTCTCCCCCCATCAAGTGTAACGAACTTTCCTTCCAGGAAGTGGTCACTGCACTTAAGGTCTATGTTACCAAGGTTCTGACTGAAAGCTGTGATCACAAATAGCTAGTATTGGGTAGAGTTTCCTGCATGGATATCATCATGACCTACCGTTTTCATTTATGTCAAAAAAGCCTTGTCCCTGTTCTGTTGGAGAGGGCGATGGCAGAGGACAAACCCCACTGCCTCCTCACGGCCACGAGCATTTTACTGTCCACCCTGGCCTCAGAGTCCATTACAGTGTTCATGTGGAATGCCATCTTTCCAACGGCCTTATGCACCGGAGTTCACGTCACTTGGAAGGATGTGAATGTGGCTGAGAGCAGGGAGCATGCTCAGTTGAAAGCCACACTCCTTCACCTCCACCCTGAAAATGCTGTCTGGCAACAGAGGTGCCTGGTGTGGAGGCACCAGGCAGTTAAAGCCCAGGGAGGTGAGGTGCCCTGTGCGGTTGATGAGGGCAGAGGGGTGGGTTCCTGGCAGAATGGCTTGCTAAGGCAGGGCTGGAAGGACCTCTCAAACACCTGGGTGCAGGTATGACCGTGGCAGGTAGGGGAGGGCTGGCGATGGGGCTGGTGAGAGGAGGAGGAGGGCGGACAGTGTCAGGGCCATCACGTGGAGTTCTGGAGAGATGGCCGGGAGCCCTGCACCTGAGTGCCCAGGTCTGCAGCCCATTCTCTTTGGCGCCTTGGGCAGGTGAGTGGAGTGCTCTGTGCCTACTTCTCCCTGCGTGAAATGGCAGGGTTTCGCTTCCTACCTCCTGGGCTTGTCCTAAAGGTCCAGGGGGCATTGGGGAGTGTTCAGGAATGTCTGGGGGGACAGATGGAGGACGCGGTTGGGAGGAGCAGGATTGTGAGAGAGTGAGGCAGCAGAACAGTGGCGGGACCTGCACCCAGCCCCGTAGCTGCAGAGCAACCTGTGGAACAGCTGTGCAGTGACCCCTCTGGTGGCTTCGGGGACACCTGCTCTAACCTGCACGGTGGCTACGAAACACACACCTGCATGTGCACATGCACACACACATTTCCAAGACGGCTGGAGACGAGATGCTATGAGGACGTGCAGGAAAGGGGGATTTGGTCACAGGAGGCCAGGTGTGCACAGCTCCCCAGGGTGGGTGCAGGAGACTTTCCAGGAAGGTCGAGGAGCTTTGGCCTGCTGATGGGCAAGATCTGGGAAGGCTTCTCAGTGGGCTGGCACCTCCTCAGTGTGTGTCAATCAGCAGGGGGCAGCTGGAGGAAATGGCAAGCTCAGGTCGCCCTCAAAAACAGCAGCATAGGGGTGACCATGAGATGGCTCAGAACCGTCATGGCAGGTGGTGCTGTGCAGGCCTGGGTGCACTGGTGGCAAGGCAGCAGGCAGAACTTGAGCTGTTCTGTAGGAAAGTACAAGCCCATGGAGGCTGGGGCCCAGACTGCAGCAGAGTGGGTGGCAGTCGGGGTAGTGGCTGGGATTAGGCTTGTTGGGAAGCTGGAGGACAAGAAGACAGGGTAAAGTGAGAAATCTGGGTGTCCACAGGAAGCTGTAGGTGACATCCCAGTGTGGTCCCATGGTGGCCCCATGGTCAGGACAGTGGGGGTCACAGAGCAGAGGGATAGAGAAGGCCTCAGGTGAGATCCCTGAGGAGAGGAGAGGGTTGGGTAGAGAACACTGCCATGTCCCACAGAGAGGGCACACAGTGGGAGAAGCTGAGGGAAGCGGGGGAAGGAGAGGATTTCTGGGCAATGGGGAGGAGACCACAGGTAGGACTTGGAGGACGAGTGTTTGGAGGATGCAATCAGATTTGGATTTTGCACTTTGGAAACAGTTGTGATCAAGAGTGGAATTTCCACCCCGTGCTGTGGTGCACGCCTATAATCCCAGTGACTCCAGAGGCTGAGGCAGGAGAATTGTGAGTTCAAAGCCAGCCTCAGAAATTGAGTGAGGCCCTAAAACGACTCAGCAAGACCCTGTCTCTAAAAGTATTAAAAAGGGTTAGAGATGTGGCTCAGTGGTTAAGCACCACTGGGTTCAATTCCTGGTTACCCCTCCCCCCTGAAAAGAGAGGAATTTCTGACTCTGGCAGCGTTGAAGCAGATGATGGGGGGATTAGGAAAAAAGAGCAGAAGGAAGAGAATAAAAATAATGGATATGGCCTGTCAGTGCACAGAGTGTGACTGTGGACAGAGGAGAGAAGCCTGGAGACTTCTGAGGATCCTGGAGGAACAGTGGGGTGACAGCAGGAGCGCGTGGTGGGCTGGAGGAGGCGAGGATGGGCTGTCCTCGTGCTGGATGTGGGATGTCTTCACGTGAATCGTGAGATCCCACTGAAGGGCACGGCCAGGCGGTAGAGCTGGCCCTTGAGAGCGCCCATCTAGAGCAGGTGTGGTAGGGGAAGTGCCCTCTGCAGCAGATTGGCCAAGGCCAGTCCTGCTGGATCAGGGAGAGGCAAGCATGCGCCCTCTCAGGTGGAGACGGGCAGCAACATGGGTGGCGGGAGCATGAAGCTCAGAGGATGATTCTGCAGACCTGTGGGCCTGCACATGCTTTTTGGTAAAAAGCAATTTTATAAAAGGGAATGAGGAGGAAGGAACGGAGGGGAAGGGGAAGTACTGGGGACTGAACTACAAGCCGATTATATTCCATGCATTTATAATTATATCAAAATGATCTTAATGTTATGAACCAATAAAAAATGTAGAAAAAGTCTGATACAAAAAAGAAAGAAAGAAAGAAAGAAAGAAAGAAAGAAAGAAAGAAAGAAAGAAAGAAAGAAAGAAAGAAAGGGAGGGAGGGAAAAAGCAATTTGCCTAAGATCATTCTGGCCTGACTCTAGCTTAAATCAATAGGATGGATGTTACATTCCTCCACAAACAACCTGCTGTCCTCTGGGTTGTTGCCCCAGGGCCAAGGAATTCATGTCCCCAGACTCTTCCCTGTCCATAGGAATGCCTTACCCTGAAAGAGGACCTCTGTGACCTTCACAGAGACCAAAGGTCCAAGACCCAAGAAGGCAGAATAACTAAAAGCAAGATCCACTGATCATGCAATCTTTTAAAAAAAGGCAAGTTCCAATTAGGACCAGTCAGTGTGGGCCAAGGTGACCAAGGGTTGCCTTTGCAACTTCAGCATATCATTTGAAACTTATTATAATAGTACAATCCCAAAGCCCCAAGGGTTTCACTTGGGAACCTATGGGTAAAATCACGATCAGTAGGGACTTTAAAAATTTGATGCAATTCTACTGTCAGTCAAAAGTTGAGGGGTGGTTCCTGGCGAGACTCTCTAGAAACTTCCGTAAGATCCCCAGTATAGGGGTGCACAGCATTGCTCTCTCCTCTTAGAGATGATCCGTTCTCCCTCCCTCTTGAGAGTGCTTCCTTTCCTAACAAGCTTTGCTATATTTTGACTACATTTCATATCTTGTCTGAAATTTTCTTCTGCAGAAACACAAGGCTGCTCCTGGATTCCCAGGACCTCTGCTGGTAATAGCTGCTAGCTTTAGGGGGCGCCAAAGAGCTCAGTAATCTTGACAAATAATGTTCTCATGCAATATTTTAAAAATCAAAATCAAAGGGGAAAAATTCAGGATGTACCATATAACAAAGTTTTAAAGAAAGTGCTGAAGACTGAATTGTCTATCCTCCCCACCTTGGACTTCTGGCTTCAGAGCGGTGAGCACCTAGGAGTTCCTCTTCTGTGATCATGCTACCACGACAGCCGTGCTGACGGGACAGACGGGTCCTGACAGTGCTGTGGGAGCATCCTGGACTCTGAGGCAAAAGAACACTGCCTGTCCCTGCATTCCTGTTCTCAGGTATTTATGAATGGCTAAGTTTTTCCAGGACTTTAAAGGCCTTGAAAAAGTATCAGTTTGCTTCCATTAAAACCAGGAAAGTAAAATTATAATTAGTTCTCTTACTGAGGGATTTAAAATTCAAACAATGTCACACTTAAAAACTTCTGTTTTACATTTTCCTCTGTAATTTTTCAGTACTTTAAACATTAAAACTATACCCACCATGCCCAGGACGCACTCTTTTTCTTCTGCCTCGGGCTCCAAGCTGGCGGGAGGGTGCTGCTCGGAGTGTAAGAGGAAGATTTCTCTAACCTGGTATTGCTTGTTTCCTTTGCCTCTTGCACTCAATGCTAAAGTGAGGCCCACCCATTAAAGACAACCCTGAAAACAACCACTTAGGAGAAAGAGCGGAATACATACTGTCCCATTCACTTGGAAAAACAGGAGAGTTACAACCTGAGTCAGATTTTTGCCTCCTGTCCTTTGCCCAGGAGTGTTAGGAGGGACATCAGGTCCTGTCTGCTGCTGGAGGAGGGGCTCTGCTATGACACCTGGCCTCTGGCTCCTTCCACGTGAGGTGGGTGCAGGAGGATGGGATGAGAATGTGGGACTCAGCTGCTCCTCTTTGGAATCCACCTGCCTCAGAATGGTGAGTTCTGGAAAGATCTGCTCCTCTGTGCTGCACCCAGCAGAGGGCAGGCTGCACAGAAAACCTGTGCTGGGTGTCAGGAAGGGGGTCCACTGTCCCTGGGGCAAACGGGGGCTTGCTTATGGATACCTTATCTACATGCAGATCCGACATGAAGCAAGTCTCCTCAGGATCCCCAGTGGAGTTCAGATACCTACTTTTGCCCAAATCATCTTTCAACCAAGTTCCTATGTGACCAACTAGGGTTTTGACTGCATTACTTAAATAAAAGGACCAGGAGACATCCTTGCTAAGTGTCCTTTAGATAAACAGTTTCCATCCTCCATCGCATTGCATATTTATCTGTTTCCATCAGCTGCTGATTGACTTTTCTTCTGTTCATTAGCCCGAGTCCTGAGGACAGACTCTCAGTCCCTACGAAGCCTCCATAATTCTTTTTCTCATAAAACTGTGAACACTGCACTTAGGTTGTACCCTCAGTGGCCTCTGGGTCTGTGTGGCTCCAGGACGACCTGTGCACAGCACCGAGGTTGGCATGCACGGGTGGTGGCTGACGCATCTGTACCTGGGCATGCTCCTGGCTGGGCGCGGCGCTCAGACCCGTGGCTGCCATGTACGTGCTTCCGATGGTCTTGATCTTTTCAACACCGCTGAACTTCGGCTTGGACAGCAGCTGCAAATAATGACAGCCCCTTGGTTACTTAGCTAGGTACACATCTGAAGTCAAGTCCTTCCCAAATTCTAGTGCACAGCAAAGCGAATGAGGTTTTTCTCAACCACTGTCACCACCCTGACCTGGGGCTTTGCTGAGGGAAATCGCTTTACGCATTTCCACAAGAGCAGGGCCTTGGGAGGAAGAGAGCACAGGGATTTACTACCAATGGATGCAAACGACTTCGCTAGAGAAGGAGTCAGGGAGATATGATGCAAGTGACAATGGCCTCAAATTTCCCAACTCCATGTTTGAAAAGTATCAACATGAAATTATGACTCAGTGAGTGAAATCTCCCCTGCAGGGTCAGGATGATTTGTGAACCAATGGTCAGTGCTAAGGACTGGACTTTGGCCTCTGAGTAACTGAGGTGGAGAGAATGAAGACCCAGAAAGGCTCCCCCATCAGCCCTTGTGTTGCTGGTCTGAGTACTGGTTGCCAGCTCCCCATCCGACTTCTTCCCATTCCATGACTTTAAGGCTTGGGATGGGGTGACTGAAAGTTAAAAGCCAGACAGAAGCTTTAGGGAAGAAGAAGGATGGGTGGAAACTCTGGAAGGTTCTGTATCTGCTCCAGAAGGCAGGGCTCAAATTAATGGCACCAACTGAGGACCAGAAGCCCTTTCTTGCCCCTCCTCAGTACTCCTGAGAAGGTTCCTTCAGGACTACATGTCAAAGAATGTAAGCCAGTGAGCAAACCCCTGAATCGCACATCCACATACCCACCATCACTTGCTATCAGCACAGGCTACATTCCTGAGGGGCAGCCGAAGCCAGCTTGCTACATTTGTTACTAGGCACTAGGGGTAAGGTAGAAATCTTTGGTTGCCACCAGTTCCCATGAATATCTAGGGAACCTCATATTGAGGACGGCAGTAGGAGAAAGCATGCAGGACCCAAAGACGCTTAGAACTAGGTTCCCTCTGATAAGGCACCAATAAAAAATGTGGAAAGCAAAGCAAAAGAACCAGGCTGGTTTGAAAACCGTTGTGCTACATGATCTCATCTCTGATTTCAAAATTCCATGAATTGAGCTGAGCATCTGCTCATGGATGTCATGGTCCTCCTCGTTTGCAGGGTAATGACAAGGGTACTGTAGCTGCAATGCCCCTAGAACCAGAGGCGGGTTTGTCCTTCCCAGAAAATAGAACACATTATTCTATACATAGGATATTGGAAATTGAAAAATGACACCTATTTCAAATTCTAAAATGTATACTCTGTCCTTTCTAAAGTACGATGCATTACCCTGCCCACAAGTGCTTTGTCAATGATAAAGTCTGTCGTCCCTATATAGCTCAAGTTGATGTCTGACAAAGACCTTGAAGCTTGCACAGACATGCCAATAATCTACTGTAATAAGTAGGCTCATTATATTTTAACACATAAAAGGATGGGCAAATATTTTCCCTGAAGGTCAATACTTTCTAGAAAATTTACTATTGTCCTCGACACACATTTTGGTGGCTGTTCCTAGCACTTACCATCAGCTTCAAAAATAAAATGTTTACATCTCTCCCAAATTAGTACCTAAATACAGCACACAGTTTTAACTCCAACCACTGTAAATTAAGCCAAACAACATGTTTTAAGGTATGTTACTATGCTGAGTTTGCTTAAATGCACTGCGATCGTGAAATGGGGGACTGGGCCTTGCCGGGCCCTTGAGGGGTAACTCTCAGTACCTACATCATCAAAGTCTGCGATGATCTCGTTCAGGAGCCGAAGGCATTCCAAGCCCTCCTTGTTCACGTCTGACTCCGTGTAGAATTCTTTGAAGTCCGGGATGGAGGCAAACATGACACAGACACAGTCATAGGACTGGTGGTAGAGATCCTGCCCAGGAGAAGAAGAAGATCTGAGCACCAGGGAACCATCAAACAAGATGCCAGAGGCCAGGGCTGGCTTATGTTTGGATTGGTGAAGAAATTGCCCAGGTGCACCACTCCTGCAGACCCCCCAGCCCTGGCCCACTCTAACACGGCCCCAGTAGAGGTGAAGCTTCTAATGAGCAGAGGCAGAGGCAGATCCCGCTCCTCCACCACCTGGCAGGAGGGATCCCCAGTCAGAGCTCCGCTGTCTCCGCCTCGCTGATCACAAGCAGCCACGGAGTCAGGACAAGGAAAGTGTCCTTCAGAAAACTGAAGGAAACAGTCATTTCCCTGATGACTATGCTGTCTAAAATAACTACTTTAGTGATGATCTTTGGGAGTTTTTAGAATTTTTCCTCTTTACGGCCTCCTGAAAAGAGCATATAAAACTCACCAAATAATTTCTTTACACCAGAAGGAACCAATGTAACTCAGCCCCTTTTTCTATTGCATGCTATCCTTGTGATTTTAAATAGAGAGAGATGCACCACTCTTCAACCAGAGGCAGGAGTAGAATTGAAACATTTTGTCAACACAATTTCAAGGTGTTTCCATACTTCGCCAACACACACTGACACCTTCAAAGTCAAGGAAGGTTTCAGAAAGAAGAGCGGTCCTGTGGGTCTGAGCAGGCACGGAGGATCTGCCTCCCACTGGCACGGGCAGAACAGGCAGGCATCACTGGGGTCAGGGTTACAGTGTAGCACAGGAAGCCCTTGCTCTGCCCAGAACATTCTGAAGGTTCTCTGAAGCAAGATGGTGGACCTTGGAGTGGAAGGAACCAGGTGGGGAACTGAGCTTCCTGTGTGAGCCAGTGGGGTGAGGGAGCCCACAGTCTATGGATAGGACTCCTGACTCTGCTATGGGACAACCAGATAAATCCCTGGGCAGGGAGTGAGCACTTAAATAGTACTACAGCTTTGAGACTTGGTGGCCTCTCAGGGGGACTATCTTCCCCATGAGGTCTCCTAGCAAACACACCAGGGCAGTGGCAACCCGACTGAGGAGCAGCCCCAAGGGAAAGTGAGGCTTTTGTCAGGTTCCTGTTCTCAGGACCAACCAGCCTGTGAGGGCTTCCACTGGGGCCTCAGATCTGTGCACACTGTGAGGACCGGGAGCCAAGGCTCTCCTTTCTATCCACACTCTGTGTGGTCCAGCTGGTTCATCGTGCAGACCTGCATTTTCTTCCTCTGCAGAGTTGCTCTGTGAGCCTCCATTTCCTTGGAAGACAACCCAAGGCATGTGTGATTGCGGACTGGGTTCCAAAACGTGATGACAGCCAGGGAGTCAGGGCAACCCCGGCGGCCTGCTTCAGTCTGAAATGTCCATTTCATAAACATAGTGTAAACTTCACTAAATCCGTCTCTTAACTAAAGGGTATATTTAGCAAGTCAGGACACATTTTCTGAACCCTGCATTTCACCACTGTCAGTTGACATTGTGCAGAGCAACCCTCTCTTACTGAGAGCCCCCTCGTGACGGAATGGTGCCTCTCAGATGGCTCCGTGCACTAACCTGCCTGCGACCACAACTCGGGAGGCTTATGCGCTTGTTCTCCACCCACCGATAGGACAACTGAGGCACAAAGAGGTCATATCACGGGCCGAGGCTGACCAAGGGCTGTCCCTCACATAACCTATACGTACTCTTTATCCTGAGTCTCCCAGATGACCGTGGCTATGCTACCTGGACTGGGGGTAGCACAGGGCCCATCACATGCAAGTCTTGTCCCTTTGTCTTTCTGTTTTCCCCTTGAGTTCTGAAGGTGTCTGGGAGTGGAAAAGCATGAAAGGCAGGACTGAGCTGGTTGGAAGTTTGGATCTGACGTGTCGTCTCATCCATAGCTCTCAACAGGAGTACATGGGAGGATCACCGATGGGTCTCCCAAGGAGGCAGACACATTGGCCTTCCACTGTCCCTCTGAACCTCATCCCCTGGGGGTGATTCCTCAGGACCAGGGATTCCATAGGACTGTAAGGACTTGAAAGCAAAGAATTCTCTGGAGCTGTCAAAACTTGCAGAGCATGGAGTCACCCTCTGAATTCACGAAGTCTCCCTCAGGTCTTTGGATTAGGCCTGGAGCCAGAGAGGACCGTGTGCTGACTGGTGGATGACCTGAGTTCCTCATACAGCCAGAAGATCTGGGGGTTGGGCTAGGGCAGGTGGCAACCCGTGAGGAGGTTTTGAAATTCAGGGTCTGGAATGGGTGACCCTTGTCAACAGGTAGCTACCAGAAGGTATGACTGAGCCCCCAGGATGGAAAGCGAGCTTCAACGTCATTCCAATATTGGTGGGCAGGCCCCAGATGGCTCTAGTTAGGCTTCCTTGCTGAGGTCTCCAGCAGACTCTGTTTTTGGTATGTAACCAAGGTCATGAACACCCCGAGTCAGCTTATGTGCTCAAGGTCATAAACGTTTGCTTGTGAGCATGTGTCCACTTGTGTAACCTCCTGGCACTGGGCTTTCATTGTCTGGCCTGCATAGAAAATAGGCCTGTGGAAAGACTCAGGTGGGCTAGCTGGGGCTGCTGTCGCCTCTGAACAAAGCATGTCTATCACCCCAACTGTGCCTCACCTCTGACTTCACCTGGGTGAAATAATTCCTGGGTTAATTAATTCCTGGGTTTCCAAACTTCCCAGTGGCACAGTGCTCCCTATTCCTGATCCAGGCTGCATAACCAGGGCTCCCCAAATCTGATTCCCAGGTGTGGGCCTGAGCCTGACAATGTTCATTCACTTACGAGCAACCCACTGAACAGGCTTGGCAATTGGTCACCACAAAGCAAGCATTTCTATGCCCATTGTCCCTTTCAGTGTATTGAGGGTGGCTAGGATGAAAACCTGGGACAATTCCAAGGCTCCTCTTGTTACTCTGGGTCACACAAGGTCCTCTCATTGGTACTTAAGCATCCAGCCCAATGAGTGGTCAAAACTGGACCCAGTTCAGCGCGGGGCATTTGCCCTTCCTCAAGATGGGCCTGTCGCAGGATGGGAAGGGCTGCACTTTCCTTCTATTCTCGCTCTACCTGGTTCTTCGACTCCCCTATCCCGCTAACCATAACCGGGTTCTACAAACCCTTCAGGGTAGTAATCAGGGAAGAAAGATGTAACTGGGGCTGGGCCTGTAGCTCAGCTCTAGAGTGTGCGCTGAGGCCTGGGTTCAATCCCTGGCACCCACACCCTGCCAAACAAGCAAGCAAACAGAATGATGGGGCTGTGACTGAGAAGGCAGGGCTGCTTCCCATTGGCTGCCTCTCCCTGGGCACTCAGCCAGGCTTTCCTCCTGGTGGTTCACAAGCCGTAGATAGCTCCCTGCTGCTCTCCCCATCACTGGACACTGCATAGTCTTTGTCAAGCCTGCTCCTCCTGTTTGTCACCCCTCCCTCATCCCTGGGCTCTTGGGCTATTTTTCTGGTTCTCTGCTGAGGTCTGTCCAGCCCTCCAGTCAGCTTTATAAGACAGGATCCGAGTGACCCCACGGCAATTCTCTGTCCCCTTTGGTTCTTGAGCAACATTCAGTACTGTTCACCTCTCAAATTCCGGCAACCCAGTTACAGTCCCAATCACTGCTCCCAGTTCTGGAGGCCCAGACTTGCAATGGGCCTCTGCCCCTGGCATTTCCAGGGACCACGCCCACCCATCTTCAGCATCCTCCAGTTGCCAGAGCTTCCTAGGACCACTCAGAGATCCAAGTCATGGGCACATTCCAACTGAGCGGTTCTGGCCCATTCTCTAGGCCAGAGGTGAAGGGAGAGTGTCTGCTGTCCCCCTTAGGATGGGGCTCACTCTCACTACATTCTGTCCCCAAACCCTCTTCCCACTTTGACATGTTGGAGGGTCAAGAACTTAGCTGGCTCTCAAGCAGGGCCCGTGTGAGTCCTGCACACTGTTTTGCGCTTCCTTTGGACACAAAAGCAACAGTCTCTTGGTATCACAGGCTGAAATTCACTTTACACACACACCCCCACTTGTCCCCTTGATGGCCTGCCGTGACAGGTAGGGAACACCAGGTGTCAGGATGCAGAGGTGAACGACACCTCCTGGAGATTGGAGTCTGGGTGGAGAGACGGCACAGAGACAGAACAACAAACTGCAACCAGTGCTCTCATGCTGAGCCATGGGGATGCCTGGGGCTTCTCTCCAGGCTGGAGGGAGCCCGGTATGTTCTGGGAAATGTTTGGGGCCTCATTAATTCCTGGGTTTCCAAACTTCCCGGTGGCACAGTGCTCCCTATTCCTGATCTAGGCTGCATAACCAGGGCTCCCACACGAGCCCTTCTCCCCAGTGACCTCTGCATGGACTACTTAGTACCTTGTGTCCCTGACTGTCAGCTAGTGCCTAGATGGTTAGGAAGCACAGCAGCATCTGTTGAAAGCCAAGTGCAATCTAGTCTGTCCCTCCCGTGGACATGGGAATGCTGTTAGGAGTTGGACTGGTGGTCCTAGGAGGGCCTTCATGGTTATCAGAGAAGGGAGCACTGTTTGCATGTGGGGTGTACCCCATATGTCCACAGTGGCATCTTGTTTTGATCAAGTCTTGGCTGTCTCTGAAGGAGGCCATCTGGCTCAAAATCGCATACAATCCCCACCACCTGGACTTAGCAAAAGGTCAATTTGGTGACAAAATGCAGCCTTCTCAAGAAGTGATGAGAACCAGCTCTGATGTATGTTCATGGGGCTTCTCAGAAACATTCTTGGCCCGTAGAGCAAAGGAGAGAGCAGGCCACCTAAAACAGAACTGGCTCCTGGCACGGCTCCTGCTCCCAGCCTGAATGGGGGCCTGTGGGCTGCCTGGCCAGGACAATCAACAGCTGATGGAGAGGCTTCAGGAAGTTCTAAGTACAACAACTGCCCCAGGGGAAGGAAGAAGACGAGCCTGCAAAGCTGAGTTCAGGCACAAGCAGTCGGCTCTGTGCACACAGGGTGGCCCCAGCAAGGGCTGAGTGAGCAGCGTTTTATTCTTTGTGGAATTGATTGTTACAGTGATTGAATCATTCTCAACTCCCTATTTCTGAAGGGAAATTAATTTCCTTTGTACATGTGTGCAGTGGGTAGGAGAATAAAATGGCAGGCTAGGGGGTTCTTTGCTAATGTAGGTCATGGCATAAGTCATGCTATTTTTCCTAGGATTGTTCTAGAAAACCATGAAGTAAAGGATGCCCAAGGCACCTGCCCCTGACTCAAAAGGTGATCATCAACATGGGCCATGCCTTAGAGGGACATGGATGCTGCCTCCCTGGGGTCCTCGAGAGCCTTGACTTCTGGGTTCTGGTCCCAGAGGCTGTTCAGGCTCAGGGCAGGTACCACGCAGGAGTCAGCTGCACCAATGAGTGGGTGATGGTGCATGGATGGCTTATCTCTGGGAGGGAAATGAAACATGATGTCATGTCTGTTGTTCTTTTGTTTGTTTTGGCTGTTGTTTCCTTTCTTTCTTCATCTTCTTCCTTCCTTCCTTTCCTTTCTTTCCTTCCTTCTCTTCCCTCCCTCCCTTCCTCCTTCTTCCTCCTCCTCCTTCTTCCTTCTCCTTCTTCTTCTTGCTTCTCCTTCTCCTTCTTCTCCTCCTCTTCCTTCTTCTTCTCCTCCTCCTTTTTTTCCCAAACTCTTGTTTCCCTGCATAATTTCCAAACCACTCACAGGACAGCATCACAAGGAGCTCACTGGAAGTGGGCTTGTCTGGTGAGTGCCATCCGGCTGAAAGGCTGGCACCCACGTACCTCACATTCTCTGCATCCAGACACAGTGGACCCTACACTCCCACCCAGAGGGATCCAAGGAGGCAGATGCTGCCTGAAGTGCTTTGTCTCCAGTGCCAGCTGTAAAATGATGACACTGGGTTTTGCTCTCCTCTTTATTCAGGCCCTGAAAAGGTCAGGGAGGAAGTTTCCCTGAAAGCTTTTGGTAAATTCCCAGGCGCAGAGATTCTCAAAGTTTTGCAAGAGCTTGAGGTATTTGTTTAAGAGGTAGCTAAGTTTGAATGTTGATTACATGCCAGCGCAGCTCAAAACGTCTTATATGGATAATTGCTTCTAAAATTAGTAGTAGTAGCCTCTGAGAGGACTGGAGCAGAGGCCCAGCAGCTAAGGGGTGCTGGGCCTAGGCAGGAGCTTTGCTCTCAGTCACCAGGATGGGCCCAGCAGGTGTAGAGAGGCGTCCACTGGACCCAGGATCTGGCAGTTTTCATAGGCACCGGGGACCTGCACTTGGAGAAGTGCTGCTCTTGGCTTCCAGCATTGGCCATTCTGCCCTGCCCTGCTAGAGTCTGCCGGAAGTGAGGCCACTCCAGGGAGCACAGGTCCATCACAGCCAGAGTGTCTGCTTGGGGAGTCTTTGGCATGGAGAGCACCTGTGGTCCTACCATTGTGGAGGGCAGAATCCCGAGGAAACCCAGACTTTTCGAAAGCACAGGCCCCATCCCTGGTTAGCTGTGAAGGGCCACTCACAGTCAGCCCGCAGGGTTAGGATTCCCTTGTGAGGTTCTTCTCTCCAGGGACAATGTCAAACTAGGGCAGGAAGTCCAATGGCCACAGGATCCCTTCCACAGAAGCAGGGGTAGGAGTCTGCTCTGGTTTATAAGCTCAGATGAGTCTCCAACCTTGTTGCTTGTTTGCATAAAGAAACAGAGCTCCCTCCCTTACTGAGACCCACTGGGGAACCCTCAGACCACTAGAGACCTGGCTTGCGTCCTCCTGGTTCAGACCCCGGATGGTGGGCTCCAGTGTGCCTTCAGTGCTTTTCCCTCGGGGTGGAGCTGAAGCACCTCCTCACGTTAGCTGTTTGATATCTGATGGCTGGACAGCAAACCTGCCCTGGGAAGGGGGCCAAGCAGAGCCTCCACGCAGACAGCTTAGGGATGTGGGACTTCATCTGAGGAGGCTTTTAATTGTTTAGTCCTTGTGTCTGACAGTGGCCACTTGAGCAACTGCCTCCCCCGATATTTACCCTGACCAAGAAAAATGAAAAATTAGCAGGAAAATACAGGCTGTTGCAGCCAGTGGGAATCCCGCCTGGGATGACTAAGTACAGAGAACCTGCAAGCTGCGAGCTGTGCAGTGGGTTGATTCCTCCGAGTGTCTCTCTGGGGCAACGTCCCTACTTTGGGAGTCAGAGTCCACTGTTCCACCCTCTGACAGCCACACTGTGGCTGGGTCCTGAGAGAGAGCCAAACACCCGTAACACAGTTGTTATGAGACATGGAACCATTTGTGCCAGGAGGAGTCTGGGAAGCTCTGTGTCCGTGCTCACACTCGCTTCCCTGGAGGATTCGGGTTGGCCATGGTCAGGAGCACATTTCCCCAGGGAAGGAACAGCCACCCTCAAGAGCCACCACTAGGAACTTGGTGGACAGGCACTGACCATCCACAGGGGAGATTATCTTAGAGCTTAAAGCTGATTTGGTCACCTGTGTACACGCAGGGAGGGCACCGTGGATAAGGCCCCCGAGGGCTGTTTTTACGTGATGAAGGAGGAAACAAAGCTCGGAGCTGTTTCATCTAAATGAGCTGATTTCCCCTTTGTCCCTGAAATGGTCCCAAATTGCCCACAAGCAGTGTGGCAGTGGCAAAAGCAGAGCTCAGCCCAGGCTCCCGACTCTCAGCCCAGGACTCGCATTAGGCTGGGCCAGCCTGTCCCACGCACAGAGCCCCCTGGGTGGTGAAGGCTGAGGAGATGCCCTGTGTGTTTTTAATACTTCAAATGGCAGCACTAATTAGGAGACTTGGAGAGAAGTGTTGGCCCTCCATTGGAGAAGCAGAGGGTCATGCAGGAGCAAGAGGTCCCTCCCTGCTCTGGGTCTCGCCTACATGGACAAGGGACCCATGCACTGCTCTGTGAAATGCCACTCCCCTACACATGGCACTGTGCAAACACGCTACACTCTACCTGTCACCACTGCAAAGTAAGGCATCTTTCCTCTCCCCGACAAGTGGGGAAACTGAGGCTCTGACCCCAGAAGAAACTGGTTCCAGGTCACAAGAGCAGACAGAGTTGGGGCTAAGGTGGGAGCCCACGTGTACAGCTCTGGACTTTTCTTCTTCCCCAGCTGGGCTTTCTGGGTTATTTCTAAAGGGACAGCTGTGTTAGATGCTGCCTTAGAATGAGCCAAGCAGACAGGCAAGACAGTCTGGCCCAGGGATGCTGTGGGCGGCCAGACCTGTGTTTGGGGTCTTCACCACTGTCTCTTCCTGTCTGCCCCGTGGGCTCTTCCAAGTCTCCACTAGGTGCTCTCCTGGTGCCTGCAGGGAAAGTAGCCCCTAGCAGCCCAGAATCTTCTCCCATTCCTCCTCCTCCCTGGTCCCATCTCCCCATCTCTTCACTGTCATTTTAGATTCAGAAGCCCCTTGCTCATGGTGGCTGTCCTAGACCCTGACATTTGGACTCCCAGTTTCCTTGGACATAATAGACTCTGGTCCCAGGAGGAAGCCAGGAGGGTGGCTGCTTCTGTCCTGTTCATCTCTATACCCAGAGCAATGCTAGCCAGGCCCCAACATGAGGAAGAACATGCTGAACTTGGAACTGAATCGACACTAGATACATAGACAAATTTGGCTCTTATATTGCTCATGACAATAGATGGTTCCTCAACAGGTGCAGTGATCTGGTGACCTGTGGTGAATGGGCAAGTAGGCTGCTAAGGCACCCACAGAGTGTAGAAAGTCCCAGGGGAGGAAACTGTTAAGGGCACAGCCTGGAAGGCCCGCCATGCCCCGCACACTCTCAGGGAGATGAGAGCGCTGTCATGCAGCGTCCCACCCCGCGGCACCACATTCCTAATGTCAACTACACATGCAGCCCAGAGAAAGGCTGTCCCACGCTCTCACGCCATGTTGCTCTGTACTCTGGTATCGTCTGGGTGGGGCTCATCTACTAATGTAGATTTGTAGATTTGTCAATGAGTTCCCTCTGCTACGATCCTGTCCTCTCCTGAACCTCGTGACCATTTCCTAAGAGCAGTGGCAGCTCTGAGTCCCCGCAGTCCTGAGCTCAGGGTTGTGCACACAGCCCTTGCTCCTGTGCATGCTTTCAAAGGAAGTCCAACTGCAGAGTGGTGCTTGCTTTTGCAATTTGTAATCTTTGCAATCCTATGACGTTTCATTTCATAAACGCGTTCAGCATTTTAATGACACCCCAGTCTTTTCAACTCTAGCCAAATATCCATTCTGGCAAATATTCCATAAAACTCCCATTTCCATCCATTCAAATGGACAGGCTCAAGTTTTTGGTCTTGTGTGGATAACTCCTAGATACAGTTGATCTCACAAGTTATCTCATTATCTCTGAAATTCTAAGTTCCTTAACAGGCTCTCAGGGAAGCTGGGAGCAAGGTGCCCTGGGCGAGCAGGCTGCATGTCTGACTGAGATCTCTTGATCTGGGCTCCATCTTGACTGGTGAAGAAGGAGTCCTCCCCCCTAGAGAGGGAAGTAGCCACTTTGGGGGGCATATTTGGGACTGCAGCATCTAGCAATGCACATATAGAACTTTGCATGGAATCCTGAATAATGAGTCGACCCCTCACTCAGACACTATGCGATTCTCATGCACTGTTCTCAACCCATGTCTCTCTTTTTTTAAAAAAAATAATTTTTAAATGTGTTCTAATTAGTTGTACATGTCTTTTGTCCAATCCATGTGCTCTTGGAACTGAATCTCAGGCCAGATGTGTGCATGCATGGGAGTCCCCAGCACCAGAGTCCCTCCTGCCCAGCCCAGCCCAGCCCCAGCGCGTGGTCTGACCTCGTTCTTCAGGCTCCGGGCCAGGAAGTGCTCGGCCACGTGGGCTGGAAGCACGTTCTCCAGCAGCACGCGGTTCAGGTTCTCCATGGTTTCTATCTCCTCCCGCTCTTTTTTGAACTTGTTCTTCCACAAGAAGTCTAACCTACAGTAATATTCATTCTGTTACAAGAGGACACAGAGGTAAAGAAACAATAGGCATCGTGTCCTGCCAGAGAGTGGAGGCTTTAAAGAGAAAACAAAAGCAACAAAACAAAACTGTAAAAGAACCCCAAGCAGAACCGTCACCTCCCCACAAAGCCCTCTGTTCCCCCGAAATGTCCTTCAGTCAGCCTATCATGTGATTTTTCCAAAACAGGCCAAGTGACAAACCAGCTGCCAGAGCCAGGAATGAGCTGTTTGGGTGACTCAAGGGTCAAAATGACAGTGAGGCTTCTCCTGTGGCTATTTAGTGACAGCTGGCTTGGATTGTGTTTTGCATCGTAGAATATAAACAATGGAAATGGAAGATCCGTGGTAGAAACAGTGCATAGTTCGATGGTTTGCATTGAAAAAATGCTGTTCAATTGTGACAGTGCACCTTCTGTATCTGTAAACCAGTTTTCCCAACACAAATTAGGTAATTAAGTATTCATTATAAAATGTGGATTTTCCATTGAGGATTGCATTATGCATGGAGAATGCCATTATATGTAGACAAAAGTATGTAATGATATCATTTAATTAAGATCCTGCCTGCTAGTGAGAACATGTGTTCATGCTTTAGAAGGTACTAAAATACTATGTTTTTAAAAGTCAGTTATTATTAATACTGTAGATGTGGAGAAGCCAACTTACTAACAGAGAGTGCTTTTGGTCTTGGTCTCACTTGTGCTTCCTGGGATGTAATAATCTACCATAATTAAGGAGCCCTGCCTGAGCCCCTCTAGCGCAGGAGGGCTGGGCAGAGAGGGTGGACTTCAGCACACACAGCAACTTAGGGACAAACAAATGCAAGCAAGAGCTACATGCAGTGCTGTGTGAGTTCTGCTCGTTTGAATAATTAGAGCAATGACGTGTAAAATATAACCACACACACACACACACACACACACAGAAATGTCCTCTTGTGCACAAATGGGAGTTTTTTAAATCTGCATTTTGAAACCTGAAAGATCAATGCTCATTTATCAACTGTGCTGTGTGTGATATGCCCAAATGCATCCCTCTTCCTCCTCCTCCTCCCCCTCCTCCTCCTCCTCCTCCTCCTCCTCCATTGTGGCATTTATTTTTTATGCAAAGAGACATTTTCAAACAAGCCAGATATTTTGAATGTTTGCTTACATTCAAGGTTTTACAGCAATGCTACTTCTACCCCCCACCGTACTGAGAGCACATACCTGCCACCCACCAGAAAGGCCCTCTGACCTGGAGAACAGACTATTTACTTGGGTTTTGGTGGGTAGAGCAGTGATGTGGCTGGTTTTAAACTAAAGCAACAGGAGTGATCAGGGGTGGGGGATCAAGAAGACAGAGCACGTCCCCAATGAGACCCAAGGACGAGGGGCAGAAGCAGAACCACCTGCTGAGAGCCCACTCGGGCAGCAACCTGCTGCATGTGGGTCTGAAGGGCTCTTGAAGTACACCGAGAAGTTACTGAGGTGTTGCAAGAGGCCGCCACTGCAGCGTGGTGAGGACGTCTGGGTTTCCACTAGAAGGAAATCAGAATTTTGGAACCAGCTGCACGGGGCAAAAGTGATGCTCTCTTCCTCATCTATCGATCCACCTACCTATCTGCCATGGCTTCAGTATGGTTTCAGTGTGTCTCCCAGAGGTTCATGTGCTGGAAGTTTGGACTTCAGTGTGGTATAGAACTTCTAAGAGGTGGCCCAGAGGAGGGCCCCGAAGTCATTGGGAGTGTGCCCTTGGAAGGGACTGTGGGACCTTAGCTTCCTGTTTGTGATCTAATCCTTTGCTCACATGTATGCTATCATCATGATGTGATGCAGTTGGGAGAGCCCTCACCAGAGCTGAGCTGGTCTTGAACTTTGGAAAGTATAAGATAAATAAATCTCTTTTCTTTATAGAGTTAGCCTGCTTCAGTGCTTGGGTTACAGTAACAGAAAACCAACAAAAACACTATTTTGCATCTCTATTTATATGTCTAGCAATTCTATCTCTGTCATCTATCTGTATTTCTTTATCTATTAATTATCTATCTATCTCTCTATCTATCTATCCATCCATCTATCTGCCTACCTAACTATCCTATCACTTTCCAAGCAATGCAATCTGCTTTAGAATTCTTTTCTTTATGTATGAGTAACTACTATAATAGAAACTGGGGAAAACCCCAAAAGGAAGACAGATGTTTCCATCCTAAGCCAGTTGTAATGAATTGGGTAGCCTTCCCAAAATGAGAGTTTCAAGTCTTAACTGCTGGGATCTATAAACATGACCTCATTTGGAGACAAGGTCTTTCTTGATGTGATTAAGTTAAGGATCTTGGATGATCCCAGATCCTATAAGGACTGAAGTCCTTACAAGAGCAGGAGATCTGACACAGAGACACAAGAGGGCCTGCGAGGATCCAGCAGAGGTCGACCCCGCCTGGGGACTGTCCAGTGCTGTGAGAGAGCTGAAGGGCTCTCGGGGCCCCTCAAGTGCAGCAGCAGGACAGCCCCACAGGCCTCCCTCTGCCTCCACTCCTCTCAGCCCTGGGCTCTGTCTGGGGCTGTTCCACACATCTCGGAGGTCTCTCTGACCTCCCAGGACCTCAGGGCCACATTCATCACTGCCTCAGGGCGGTCCCGAGCTGGTCTAGTTCTGAAACCCCCTGAGGGGCTGGAGGGCTTTCTGCTTTCTACAGGTCCAAAGAAGGAGTCTCTGGGCTGGGCCACCGTCTCTGGGTTGGGTCACACTGCTCATCCTGGGACTCTGAGCTCTCCCCCAACTGTGGTCAGCCTCCCTCCCTGTCAGGCCAGCTGCCCATTTCCCATGGTGACCCCACCCCACTGAGAACGCAGAGCCTCCCAGAGCATTCAGTGCTTCCACTTAGTGCAGGTGACACACGGCTCCTCCCTTCCTCAGAAGAGGCCCTGAGCTGGGTAGCGCTTCAATCTTAGACTGGGTTTCAGAATAGCGGACGTTGTACCAGAGATGTGTGGTGTTTTCATCAAGGTTACTTAGATACCTGGAGCAAAGTTATTCCAGGTACTAATGTGCTCAGAAAGCAATCTTATCTCTGTCATTTCAAATAAGATGGTCACGGGGCGGGGTGACCATTGGGACAAATGACAACAAAAATAGGTTGGAAGTGTGCACACCGTCATCTAGTAACCCTCCCAGGAAACACTGGAGGCCACGATGCTCTGGCTATGGAGAGCCCTGTTTCCACCTTGGTAGTCTTTGGAACCCATCACTGATGTGGGACAGTGCACAGAGGCACAGAGCTCTAGCCCAGAGGACTTGGGCCTTAAAACTCACTTCAGGATGTGGATGAAAGCCCGCGTCCTGGCCCACCTCAGCCCATCACACAGACGAGGTGATGGGCAGCCAGTTGTGGCCCAGTGACTGTGGAACAGCAAGGCCTCCTTTAGGGAGCAACGGCTTCCTAGGCCTTTAGCTGGTCACAGAACTTACTGCTGCATCAATGGCGGCACGAGGGTTGACCGGTACCAGCACAGTTGTGTTCAGTCGGTGCTCGACCACAGACTGAGTACTAAGTCAGTGGAGGAGTATGATCGCTAATCAGTCACTGGCCTCAACCACTGTTTTGCTGGGCACTGAATGTTGGGCATCTTGGTGAGAATAAAATAGGAGCTCTGATCTGATTCTAGGTTCTTAAGATGCACTGTGGGAAAGTGATCCTAGTGACACTTCTGCAGGGGGGACTGCGACAAAGCATGACCAGCAAGACATGGAGGAAGGGGTGGTCCCCCCAGGGGCTGGGCATCGAGGGCTTGCTCTGGGTCGAGCTGGTTCTTCACCATCTACATACAGGAATTCCTGAGGGAGGACATGTCTGCATCCTGAGCAAGAGCAGCATGCTGGTCAGTAGTGAGAAACAAGCCAGCAAAGGAGCAGGTGCAGGAGAAGCCAGGAGGCAGTGAGAGAGAAAGCCAGGTGGGTGCAGCCTGTAGACCGCAAGCCCAGGGAAGCAGAAAGGAGAAAATGCTAATGGCCGAGGGAGCAGGATGGAGGGGCCCAGGTGGGAGGGAAGGATCTTCTACAGCTTTGCTACAGGTCAGGAGGGCTCTGCCCAGGGAGCCTGGCAGGACTACTGTAGAGTGAGCTCCCGGAGGGAGATGCAGCTCACACTGACCGGGCAGGTGGGACCGTTCCAGAGGTGGGAAGGACAACGGCAGATGCAGACTCTGCCCATCTGTGCAATTCCTAACAGCTTCTGGGTGGGGGAACCGGAAGCCAGATCCAAACTCTCAGGTCTGTAGAGAGCCTCGCAGATATTTACCACAGGTTTGACATAACTGTTTAAGAATGCACATGTAGCTCAATCAGCATCGCCTCTCAATTTGCTATTGCTGAATGGCATTCCCCCTGCCCATATCTCAGGACTTAGAGCGGATATTGGTTGAGGCAGAGCTGCCAGGCTTCAGATCAATACTGTAATCTGTGGGTGGCTGGCCTTGTGCATAGGTAGAAGAAGAGTAATTCTTGAAATTCTGCATCACAGCCTCTCCTGGGAGGACAGGAGAAGGTGGAGGGCCCAAGGGAGGAGGAACAGTTTCATTCACATCACAAAATAAAAATTTTTAACAGAGAATTGTATTTCCAGGAAAAAAAAAAAAAAGAAAAGAATTGTATTTCCAGGAGTGGTTACAAATGGCAGCAGAAGTACCACACTATCTCCAAACAAAAGAAGCCCCTGATCCATCCTGATGTATAAATAGAAACCCAGCCAAGGGTGTTTCCCAAATACCATTAGCTCTGTGGAAGCCATGAGGGATGCTTTTGGAGGCCTATGCACATACAAAATTTATTTTTGGATTTAACAGGAAATTAGTTGATTCATATTTCTGGCATTCACAAAGTTTAACTCTTGTGGAAAAGGGGACTTTTCCTGCTGTCTGTATCTAACCCACACCTTGTGCTACCTGCTTTTCTCCTGTGTGACGATTCTGATTTTTAAGCATTTCTATGGAAGAACTAGAAAGCACACAGTGCAGCACCATGAACCAGCACTGCAGAGATGTTCTACAGGGAGCGGATCCTTACCTGTCTACCCAGAACGAGCAGCGTGATGAAGAAGATAGAGAGAGACACCGAGCCCATGGTCTTCAGGTCCTTCCAAATGCCTGGTCTATTAAAAAAGTAAACAAGTGGCCGACAGACAGACATCAACACAAAAGGACATGCACACAGGGCTTAGAATCCAAGTGCTGACAACCCTCAGAATCCCCAGCGTGTGCCTAGAATCCACCCCAGCAAATGCACATGTCAAATATGTCTTCAAACCAGATTGCATCAAAAACAAAACAAAACAAAACAAAACAAAAAACACTCCCGATTTTGAGAGCATAGGAAAAGAAAAATAATTCCAAGTTAATACAGACTCTTACTCTTTCTAGACTCTAACAAATGTGAAAGGAAGGACTAGCAGAATATTAATATCATTTTCTTTATACCTTGGGGATCAGTAAGGATTAGGGGTATGTGGTTTCTTCGGTGTTTTTATTAGTGCTCACAGAAAGAGAGAGACGCTTGAATCCATGAATTGTAGGAGGTGTGGGGAATTTATTTTCTTTTTTTTTTTTGGCGGTGCTGGGGATTGAACCCAGGGCCTTGTGCTGGCGAGGCAAGCACTCTACCAACTGAGCTATATATCCCCAGTCCAGGAATTTATTTTCTACAAGCTCCTCCCACTTATGAATCATGCAGTTTTGGGGGACTTTCTAGTTAGAGCCAGTTCTTACTCGCTTTCATACACCACCTGCTTGCCTTCAGGTCCAGGCAGACATGTGTCAGTCAACCCTGGCCATGCCCAGCCAATGATTGACAGCACGTGTGTGCTGGGCATGGACAGTCTGCTGCCCTTCCCAGGGGAGTCCTGCATAAGCTGACAAATGATTATTTCCCACATTAACTGTAAGGAAGACCTGAAAAGTGGAAGGGCACCCTGCCACAGAAGCAGTGTAGAGGAGGTTTAATGGAGTTCAGGCCTTGGCTTCCTGCTCTGGTCACTCTTGCTTTGTGATTTTTCTGTTTCTGCACAGAGAGCTGGAAGGGGGGTGAGGTGCGAGGACTTCCAGAGAGCTGGAAGGGGGGTGAGGTAAGAGGACTTGCTGCGAATGGGAGAGCCTGAGGGGAGTCCTGAGCTGTGGGACCCTGGACAAACCTGTCGAAACCTCAGTTCCTCATCTGTCAAAGGGGTCCTGACGCCTGCCTTAAAGCAGGGGCCAGATACACTTGTAAACTGGCAAGAGTGAGGCAGAGAGGGCTCTTCACAGTGGCACTCATGATGCTTAGTGTTAACTGTGGGATGATGAGGGAAGGGCAGGGCCTGGGAAGAGCTAGAGAATAAGAGAAGGAAGTGCAGTCAGCAAATCTCACTAACAGAATGAAAGACCAGGTGCAGAGGAAGGGGGATTCCCGCAGGAGCACGGAGACATGACCACTCTGTTCCAGGGGTTATGGCCTCGGAAGCTCAAGAACCCTCCAGAAGGGTTACGCTTGCACCAGGGCTCTTTCCTTCCTGGGGAACCTGCAAGCTGCTGTGGGTATGCTCATCCACCAGGGCGGGCCTCTGTCTGTCTCTGAGGGTGCGTGAATGACGTTTCACCAGGACTGACTTATGAAATGGATCTGATCCTCTCGGGACCCATGGCCGTCATTTCAACTGTGTAAAAGCAACGCTGAACTCAGTGAATTTTAAACCTTTTTTCTACATTTACAGCAAAGACACTACTGATGGGCTAGTGAAGAAAGTGTCAGCTGAACTTTCAGTTCCCACGCTGCTTCCTGAGCATCACGTGACTTGGCAGTCCCCACCGGCCACTCCTGCAAGCCCCAAACAAAGAGTGAAATGCTAATGCCCCGGTAGGGATTTTGTAGCAGCTTCACCCATGCAAGGAATCTGAGCCCGGCTCCCGTTTGCGTTCCCAGGTAAGGGACCGTGGGTTACAAACACGCAGCACCAGCTCAGGTCCCCTGCTCTGGTGGTAAGTCAGAGGCAGGCCCCACTCACACAACGCAGAACCCAGCTGGCATTTCCCTTAACACACAGGAAAGGCTCACAAGCACCTGCTGGGAGAGATCCTCTCGGGGGACTCTCCACATTAATGCATTTGAACCTTGGTTTGTGGGGAGAACAACCTGCCCCACCTGCCCCCCAGATCTTGTACCTGACTTGAAATAGTGGTGGGTGAAAGTAGGAACATAGAGGAGGCAGGAGAACAGGGAAGCCCTGCCTTACTGGTATGGGGAGAGGGTGGGAAAAGCCTCAGAAGTGGTGAGACCCAAAGGGGCTGCAGATCACTGTGCATCAGTGTGGGGACACCTCTTCTGAAACTCTGTCCACTAGGAAGGCTCTACTGTGCTTTCTAGGAGTTTACTCATATTTCTTAAAACTTTATTTTATTTAGCAAAGGCAGCTGCTCTCATGTATCGGAAGCCTTGTCCCCACTGAGGGCCACTCAGGCAGATCCTGCTAGGGCTCTTGACGTCTGAGTGACAAATTCTCGATCCCTAGATCCACTCAGGTGTCTTTGTAGACTGGGTGTAGATGGGAGAGGAGGGCTGGAAGGGAGGTACATAGTGGGGATCCCGGGGAGATGAACAAGACCCTGAGCATCCTCCTTGAGTCCCACCCACCCTACTGATCACTGTCCTACGCTGCTCTAACAAGTGGCTCAAAACAACAGAAATGCATTGCTCTGGGTTTTGGAGGCTGGAAGCTTGCAATCGAGGTGCCTGCAGGGCCACACTGCTTCTGGAACCCACAGGGGTCCTTCCCTGCCACCTCCCAGCTTCTCAAGGTTTGCTGGACATCTCTGGAGCCCTTTGGCATGCTGCTACCTGGCTCCAGTCGCTGCCATTGTCCCTACATGGCAATTTTCCTGTGTGTCAGTCTCCCCACGTGTCCATCTGCTTGTGAGGACGCTGCTGCACTGGTCGGAGGCCCAGTTCACTCTGGCATGACCTCAGCTTAATTACCTCTGCAACTACCTTATTTCTAAGTAAGCTACACTTGGAGAAACTTCAGACTTCACAGAATCTTCTTGTGGGGGGCAAAATTCAACCTCCCACTGGGTTAGCCTTTTATATAAAAAGAGAGCGAGTTGTGCCTGAGCGCTCGCTCACATGTTTGAAGAGTGAGATCTGCTTTGGATTCTGGTGTGGCTGGTGACGCCATCATCGAGGTATGAAGTGGGGATGAGAGAGCCAGTGTAACTGGAAGGTTCTAACTGTGATTTCGAGCAGGAGGACGGGTAGTCACAGTGTGCCCAGGATGCGTGCTTTCTATCTGAAAATTAGACTCCAGGGATTTAGGCTCCAAACATGCCTGCAGCCACGGCAATGTGCAGCTGGCCCTCTGCCTGAGGCTGCTACGGAGGAAGTTTCAGGAGCCCCAAAGAGCAACGCACCCTAAGGAATAGGCTGAGAGGGACGGAGGCGTTCCCTGCTGACCCAGCTGCCAAACTAAATGTAATTAAGGCAAGGAAAACAGGACACTTGCATTATTCTCAGGAGGAAAGCGGTTAGGGGCATTTGGACACAAACATAATCTTACTTTTAAAACTTTGCATTTTCCTAGGTGAAATAAAACCCTATATATATAAACATTTTTTTTTTTTTAAGAAGGAAAGTCCCCAAAAAACCTAGTTTGTGCTGTGCTGGGGAGAGAAGACCTATTGCAGTAAAATCTGGTCTTCTCAGCTCACTAGAGGATAGATTAGTTTGACCTTAAGGATACTGACCCCCAGGCCCACAGCATAAAGCCAAGGTCAAGCCAGAAGCACCACCCCTGCTGCGGCCCACCCTGACCCTGGGGTCTTCAGGAGATGTATCTTTAGCTTTCTGTGCCAACTCCGTGCCACACTATTAAGTTAGGAAACTCCTGGCTTTGCCAGTGAGAAGTGCCCAGATTCTTTGGAACCCCTGATGTCATTTGATGCAAAAGGAGAAGTTTTGTGTAATATGATAAAGTCGTTGTATATGACTTGGCACAGGCTGTGGACAAAGCCACCTGGTCAGAAGATAGGGCTGTCCAAGTGAACAAAGCCAACACCCCAGGAGACATGCTGGGGTTAAAAGGAATGCTGGAAAGTACAGACAGCGCGTGCCCCGGGGGCTCATCCTATCCAGGTCTCCTTTGGGTGGGGCTGCTGAGAGGCACTGGGTCTTCGTCACCATGTTCCCACTACTGTTTCAGTGGTGCTGAGTGCAGCATCCCAAGGCGCTCCTGGGCTCTCCTCCCCACCTGAGCCACCAAGGCAGTGGCAATGCTCAGGCCCACTGATGGTGATGAAGCAGAGGACTGCAACTCAGCCAGGGTTCCCACACGGCATGCACAGGGTGCTCAATAATCCAAGGAACGGAAGGACAATGTGTTGGCTTGGGAAGGGGTCAGCTCCCCTATGTTGGCTTGGGAAGGGGTCAGCTCCCCTACGGGGTTTCTAGACTATTTCATGACCTGGTTGGACACAGATTCACCAGCATCCCATGCAAATGTCCAGAGGGTGGCCGAGCATTCCACCACTGCAAACACAGATGCAACAAGGACAGACTTGTGCGGAGTCACAGATCACAGATCAGGAGACTAGGGAAGTGGGGCGGCAGAGACTGTGCTGCCCCCGACCATGGAGACAGCAGGCTCCCTGACTTTTGTAGCCACCGTCCGGTTTGTGAAGAAGAGTGGTTCTAAGAATGCGATCTGGTGCCTCAGGGCTGGGCAAGCACATAGCATCCTAGCTTGAAGAGCTGATGGCGAGAAGGAGGAGTTCTGCAGTCTGGGGGCAGAGGCTCTGCCCCCTGGTCTTAAGTCAAACAAGACAAAAGCTGAAGCCTAAAAGTCAGATCTCTTTCCACAGCGGGCACAAGTCACGGGATGTTTTCTATTTCAGGCTGGATACAGAGGTTGGTTACGAACAGTTGCTTTCTGTAGAAGGAAGGAAAGCTTGGTAGAATTGAGGGTAGGTGCTGCGTTGTCCAAGTTGGGCAGCAGGAATTTCCTCCCTCTCTGCTGCCAAACAGAAAAGCATGTTTTTATTTTTGGAAGATGGCATCAGGTGACAAAAACAGGCAGAGTTAAGAAAGTCGAGATATTAAATTAGAAAGTAATTTAAAAACTTTTAAATATTAACTCAAACATAAGGTAGAATACATATTTGGACTGCATTTTTCATTTAAAAGAAGAAAAGGAGATTCCGGATGTGTGACAATACCCACAGCTGTCTTTGAGGGACAGAGTGCTGTTCTCCCCTGACCTCTCCTGCGTGTGAAGAATTCCACAGTTCTTCAAGATTCAAGTTCAATATTGATGAATTCCAAGTTGGACAAAATATATCACACTTTCCCAAATTCTAGCCACTGGGATTTCCAAGACACAGGGAAACAGAGGGAGAACGGAAGCATTCCATGCTGAAGTCTTAACTCACAGCTCTTGATGGTCGGAGTCCGAGCATCTCCATGGCTCTCCTGGACAGGGAGCAGCGGAGGGGAGGTCAGGTCCTGCAGCCACTGCTACAGTCTCAGTCCCGAGCTCCTGGATGGACTGCTGCTTAAGCATGCAGCCATGTGTCCCCACAGAACATTTGCTTTACTCAGCTGAAGTTCCAACACAGAGCAGGATAGTGTGCAGGGCTTCTACTTAGGTCCTCTGAGGAGCTTCCCAGCCTCCATGCCTTTCTAGAATTAAAAGTACATTCCTAGCTTTCTGGAGAGTTCAGCTAATGTCTGGGTCCATGTGAAATGGTAAATCCCATCCCCTGAGACGTTCCAGTTCTGCAAGAAAAGAAACTCTTGAAAACCTGACCATATCTTGCAGGTTCTGTTTCCCAGCCTTCATGGGAAGAGGAAGTGTTTTTGAGATAAAAGTACTTCAGAATGTCACCACCATCCTTGAAGAGCACTCAGGGTCTTCAATTGTTAAGGACTTGGGGAGAATGACCTGTTATAGAAGCTGGAACCGTGAGTGATTCAGTAAGAGATCTTGTACCACAGACAATATGGACGACTGTTGTGAACACCCAGCAGCTAGGAACTATCGTGTTCTGACCTGCTGAACAGCACAGACCTCTGGCCTTCCCTCACCATGAGGCGGCTCAGCAGAATCCTGCAGGGTGAGCACTGGGATGCTGTGGACCTACAGCATGGTGGCCTTTGATGGCACTGCTCTCGAAGTCAGCTCCTGCTCCTTCTGAGAAGTCTGATTTCCACGTTCATGACTCTGCAGTGTATCGCCGATGCCCTGTTCTGAATTATTCACTGATCTCAAGTCTTTCTAGTGCCTGTTTCTCCTGTTTGCTTTGCTAACACTGAAGGCAAAAGCACTGTCTTGTTGGCTCGTCAGCGATCAGTGTCAAATTTGGTTCAGCACAGATCCCTGCCACAGGGCTCATGGGGCACTCACACAGGACAACCTGCTGCCCAAAGTGTGTGATCAGTTTCTGACACTGCATGTAAGCAGAGATGCCTTCACCAAACTTTCTTATGAAATTTAAAGACGTCAACACAAACTGATGTGCTTAGTGAAGAGACAAGTCCTTTATGAGCTGAATGGGGTCTGTCTGCAGGAAGTGTGAGGAGAGGGAGTGCCCAGGCTCTCTGATGGTTCAGGAGCACATCCCACTTTCATTCCTTTCTTCAACGGAAGTGGTGGCAGTTGGTTCAGATTTTCTGTTCTGCTTGATTCGAGAGAGTGTTAGTCTTTGGCATATACATCACAAGGAAGGAGACAACAAAGGCCAGGTCTGATTCAGCAGGGGGCCAACAAGACAGAGGAGATGCTCAGTGTTTTCCCAACCATCTCGGGGAGCTGAGAACCAGAAGCTTGGGTAGGTCCACTGAGAGCGGGCAACACCACTGAGGAGCAAGGCCAGGAGCCTCAGTGGGCAGCCAAGCCCAGGGCCCAGGAAGACCAGAGCAAGATGAGGAGATCAGGAGTGAGAAGGGGATGTGGTGCCCATAGGACAGCAAAGAGACTGGACCAAGTGCCATGGCCAGACTGGCCATCAGAATATGGGTGCTGCTGGCCGCCCTTCAGCCAGCTCTCCTCAAAGGGGACCTGGCTTGGGGCTTCATGATGCTCACCCTCAGGGTGCCATGCTGGAATAGTGGAGTGGTTTTAGAAGCATCCTGCTTGCATATCTGGGAGAGCTGCGTCAGCCTTGATGCACGAGGGCAAGGATGAGGAAACCTTTCCAGCCATTTGAGGGAAGGAACACTGACTGGTTGTGCAGCAGGCACAGGTCACAGAGCAGTTTCCAACGGGCACTGAGCTGGAGGAATCTGGAGTGGGGGTCCTCCACTCCTGCTCTCCAGGGTCTCTTGTTTGCGGTGACCTTTGGGCTGACGTTGGAGAAGATCTGCGGATCCTGAGGTAGCACGTCCTTCTGCCATGGAGTCAGTAACGCTGCTTTTCCAGCAGAGCAGTGCTCTGGGAGTTCTGTGCCAGCTCATGCAGGCACTGGTTCAGGAAGGGCCAGGAATCCTGAGGGAATTGGAACTTCAAGAAAGGTGTGTCCTGAGAAGAGGATGCTGGCTTCGGTGCTGGGGAAGTGAAAAGTGTCACTGAGGCCTCCCACCTGAGCCTCCCTTGGCTTCAGGTTATTAAGGGTCAAATCAGGAGAGGCCTTGACCACAGCAAAAGGGCTCTGGAACTCAGCTTCTCCTCTTCCTCCATGAGACACTAGCCCTGCTGCAGGGCTCCACTCAGGGACCCCGCTCAGGGACCCATTGTTTCTTAATGTGCCTCACTTGGGTCCCCAGAAGAAATCTATCTCCACCACACACTTGCTAATCTGATTTCTTCTTTTGCTTTGAATGCGGAACACATTCCAGCACTTTGAATTTAATAATGGGAAATTTAGTAGCATCATCAGCTTCATGCCAAGTTCAGCAATGCTACATTCATTTAGGAATAGGATTCAGGCTCTCTGGATACAGTAGAGGAATATTAAAGCAAGTCTGCTTGGAGATTAAAGAATTTATAGGAAAATTAACTTCTGACTTCATTCTCATCTTGGCTAGGGAATCATAATTCTTTTCCTACATTATGCATTTTTACAACTCTCCTGGCCTCAACTTGATGACAGACCATCAGGGGTCCATGAAGGAGGAGGATGGAAATTAACTTAGGTGAAGAGAATGTGCCACAGTGGGGCCTCTGGAGGTGCACACTGGGCAGAACAGTCCCCAGCGAGGGGACCCTTGGCACACTGGAGAAGTGGCCTCGGGCCATCAGCCCACACCTTCCTGGAGCAACACATCTATGCAAATATTTAAGGCACTCATTTACCATGAAAGGAAACAGAGGATGGGAGAAACTCAGTGACACTGTGAACACCTGGGGGCCATCGGCAGACTGACAGTTGACGATAAATGTTGTTTTTGAGATGTGAAGTGGGGAACAGCACAATGATGAAAACGGATCCTTTTCAAGAGGGAATTAAAATGCGTTCTAAGCTGATAGAAGTCACTGGATAACAGAACTTCTCAAACCCGACTGAGCACAACTGACCGGCCAGCCCTCCCCCAGGACCCTTCCTGCTGCCCCTGGTCCTGAGGCTGGGAAGGTTGACATGATCTTCTTTCCTGAAGGTCAGTTTCTTAGACATCAAAGAGTTTTCAGGCAGTTTCCCTCCCCCATATGGCATTTCATGAAATTATTACTAAGAAACTGAGCACTATAGCTTATGAATACAACTACTTATTTTGCAGTATTTTTGTTCTGAATTGAGACCATTTTGCTTTTCTGGAGATAAGTGGCAATTTCTAGGGACATTTGTGGTTGCCAGGTTGGAGCAGAGGGACTGTGATCAGCATCCAGTGGGTGGACAGAGTAGAGGCTGTCCATCAATGCACAGGACAGTCCCCACACCAGAGATTATTCAATTCAAAACGTCAACAGAACCGAGCTTGGAACCCTAGACCGCCGTTAGCCATACGGTTCAGATCACAGGTCATATCCTCTCTGTACACCCCTTCACATTTGCTAAGCGTATGGGATGATACATATTCTACATAACCAATAGCAAAGCACACACCATCTTTCTGAACCATTCCTTTAAACAGGTTCCTTGGACTGAAGATCAGAGTCACTGGCATGGCTGACCTGCACTCAGCACTCAGGTTATCAACTCCCCGTGAGAGAACTAACAATCAGAAGAGGAAGAGGAAGAGGAAGGCTCACCTTTCAAACAAGACCTGGCTGTAGTCGTCCAGGACGTGGGCGTGGGTGTGCAGCAGGATGGTGTTATAGCCCACCAAGGCCACCAGCATGATCAGCATTTTCAGCTCGTAATTCACCCTCAGGAACACGGAGCAGGATATCAGGCCCAGGATGCAGCTGTATATGAAGTACTAGGACGGGAGCAGGACGGAGGGTCAGTGAGGATCCCTCCACAGAGAGATGCTGGCAAGGGAATTGGGGGCCAACCCCAAGCTCGTGGGGTCAATTTGCAAGCTGGCTGTGAAGCAGGCACCTGTTTCTAGCCCCTGGAGTCTGAGCCAAATTTCTGAATATATTTGATGTATGAGAATTACTCATTCCATCACTTTCTGATCCAACATGACAAGATAAGTAAAAATAAGCATGTACATTGCCAAATACTTTTCAGAAACACCGTGGTTTTTTTTTTTTTAAATTCTACTTTGAGGACATTCCATAGGCAAATGTAATTTATTTTTTGTAAATGAAAGTAGTTATGATGCTTTATACATTCATGGAATTTTTAAAAACTGTAGTACATAGGATCCTTTTTGGCCTTTTGATTCCTTAATTCATGAGGAGGACATAAATTATTGCAAAGTCTGTTAAAAGCATAAGAAAGTCTGCCTAGGCTTTATTAAATTTATTAAAAGAAATTATGCATCAGAGAGCCTATCTGAAACAGGAAGGATTCAGACTAAAAGTGGGGTCAGGTGGGTCATGAACACCCTGAAGGGTAGACAAGCAGCAGAGAGAGTCAGGAGCACCCAGGCCACCCTGTGCCCCTTCCTCCCCGCTGGACAGCTGTGGCAAGGGTTGGAGACCCTGGACCCAGGCCTGCTTCCACCATTCAGGAGCTTGGAGCTTTCAGCCTGTGACCTACTTGCCTATATCACAGCGTCTCCATTTGTCAAAGGAGGGCAAGGTAGTCATCCCTGCAAAGAGCAGAGATAATAAAGGGCAGAACCAGAGTCCCGTGAGCCACGAGGGTCCTGCCAACGGGAAGCATCTGCTATTCCCAGAAAGCCTTTATTGGAGATTGGAGAAGCAGGGGTGTGTTACTATCTCAGTATTCCTGGACAACAATGTAAGAATTGTAACCAAATATGTCAGGTTGGTGTTTGATAAAAGTCTTGCTTTAGAAAATGGCCCCATTTGCAATCCACTCGGTTTCAGTGTGATCATTGCAGGACCAGGAGTGGACTGCACATTGTCATCACTTGCATCTCCAGCTATGGTCACTTCTGTGGAGCTGGAGCAAGGCTGCTGATATGAGCTCCTCAGTCCTGCTCTAGGGAAGGATAAAAGGTGGCAAAAGCAGCCCCGGAGATCACACAACGGCCTCCTCTGGGCCAGGTTCTCACTCCAGGGGTAGTGAGGGGAGGCTCCTGCGGGACTCGGTGCACATCTTTGCTAACGAGACCTTCCTGCTTCCAGAGGAAGATGGGCAATTCCCCCAAATTACAGGTGGGTCACTCTTGGGAAGTTAGGTGCCCTTCCCATGGAAGCCTTGGGCCACTGGTCACTCAGAGTGGCAGGATTACAAGGGATACTGAGTGTTGTAAGCATGGTTTACCAGCCGCCTTCACCTTATGACAGTTCTCCGCTGTTCTGACCCTGGCTCCCACCTGCTGGAGAATGGAAAGGGGCAAAGAGGGGACAGGATCCCCAGGGGACTGTCAGGCTGGCTCAGTGACAGGAGGGGCTTGAAGAGCAGAGAAGCACCCAGCAGCAGTGTCCCCTCGTGTCTCCCACAGCAGGCCCTCTGAAGCCAGACCTCGTCACGGGCCATCCCTTAGGTGAGTCTCCAAGCGTCCACCTCAGGTCAGGTCCGGGGCCTGAGCCACACTCCTGTACTCTGTGACGCCCAGGGTGCCCACTCAGGTGAGGCAGGAGCTCCGCAATGGGCGCGAGACATCTGGACGAGATGTGCACAGCAAGGCGACAGAGCAGGCTTGCTCTTGTGGAGTCTTCGAACGCTGGCTTGCTGTGCGTGTGTTTTCTTCTGTAGTTCATTTTCTGGTAATTCATCATTCTACTTTTCAAAAGCACTGGCCCATAACAGATTGGAAATTCCATAAACAAAGCAAAATGAAGTTTCCCACAAGGAGTGTGGAAATACTGGTTTGCATGCTGGGGGTCCCTCAGTTAGGGTTAGGAGGACCCATGGACCATTCTCCAAAGCCCTCAGCTGACCAGAACCAGCAGAATAGCCAAGCTCCTGTGGCGCATTCCAGTCCCATCTGAGGGCCAAGGGGCTCATTCTGACAATTAGGTAAAACTGTTTCTTCCTCATGTCACCCTCAGGAGGGTTGAAGACCCCACCTCAGAGAACTCTTGGAGAAACTAAGTGTGAAGATGGCAGTTCAGAACAGTGCCTGCCCAGGGGAGCTGTTGCTATTACAACTGGGGGTCTTTGTGAGTTTGAATTTAAAGGGGTTTGACAACTAAAATTACACCAGGAAATAACTGTCGTACTGAAATTCTCAACCAGTATCACCAAATTGAATCAGAAGGAAGAACACATAGCCATTGAATATAAGAGTACACAAGTATCAATGGGCATGTGCAGATTTTGGAGGGCCTGGGAACTGGAGCATGTTCCCATAGGATTCCTAATTTGGAATATGTGTCAATACCTATAAAAATATGTTCAAGATCTCACATTCCAAAATTCATTCCTAAGCTTTGGAAAAGTACCCACATCTCAGGAACATCTCCTAGAATATTTATGTTAATGACAAGCAGGAGTCCAATTTCTATTAACCAGCCTTTCAAGGATGCTCAGAGCTGGGCAAAACGTGGTCTGGCATCACAGGTAGTTTGGGAGCTGCAGATGGCCAAGAGGGATGCGGGAGAGGGACGAGGTAAGTCTGGGAGCCCTGCAGACCAGTTGCTCCTTCCACACCATTCAGCCCTCCAGGGAAGGGCCACTCCTCGCTGCTCACCCACCAGCCTCAGGCAGGTGTACCATGGGTTGGAGAGAAAGTGCCTGCATGGTGCACCACACGTGGCTTCGTGGTGCCCTGGAGATCTCTCAGGGAGGGAGCCTCTCAGTCCAGGCTCCCCAGGGACTCTGAGTTCCTGAGCTGATCCTGCAGGTTCTACTTAGAGAGCACATGTGCACATGGGCCTCCTGGGCAGAGTGGACCAGAACCTGCTTTCCAAGGACTTGGATGGAAGGAGGGAAGCTGGCTTATTAAATCCTCTCCTGTGCTCTTTGTTCAGCTCTTTTCAGGTTGAGCAATGCTGCCTTTTGCACTTTTGGTTTCTGATTATTCGTTCCAGTTGCAAAGATAATAGATGCTCCTAAGTGAAATTCATAGTGATGGCCTTATTCCTTTAATGATGGTGAGCCCTTCTACCCAAATGTACCGGACAGAGAGACTTTTAAAAAGATTATTCTTGCCATTATCCTTTCTTTCCTATGAAAAATGCATTTTTACTTAAACTTTCTAACTTAAATTGCCATGTGAATGCTGGGAGGAAAACCTTGGCACTCTTCCCCCACTGGTCTAAGGATCATAAGGATGTCACTGGCTCCAGGAGGAGGAGGTGAACCACACAGGGAATATTTGTCATTCCCTAAGGCAGAGTGCACCAGTGATCCCCCCGGGGATTACAGCCAACAACACACCCTCCTGGTGAATCCTGTCTCCTACGGGTCACGTAACTTAGTAGAAAAGGCAATGTCTGCTCCTAGTTAGAGCTCATGATGACACTCAGTCGGAAGGCAGGACCCCTTGGACAAGAGATGAAGCTATGGTTCTCCTCTTCCCAAACCCGAGGACATTGCTGCTGGACCCTGGTCATCTTGCTCAAGGTCCAGCCTCTGCTTCAGGAACCTCAGACAGCATCAGAGGCCAATGCCCTTTGCACATAGAGCTGTGGCTTCCAAGGAAATTAAAATGGTGAGAAGGGAAAAGGGGCAAAAGCAAAAAATATCAAGGAGAAAACCAGTGAAGGAAGAATGGGGTGAATGTATTGTCACAGCTAATGGAGTTAAAGATACTGGCAGGTCCAGAGTACCTCTATTCTTCCCCCTCCCCTTATTGTGAATTAGCATCTGCATATCAGAGAAAACGTTTGGCCTTTGGTTCTTTGGCATGGGCTTATTTCACTTAACATGGTATTCTCCAGCTCCATCCATTTACCAGCAAATGCCATAAGGAGGGGCACAGGGCTAGGGATGGTGGTAGAATGAATCTGACATTGTCACCCTCTGTGCATATGTGATTACATGACCTGTGTAGCTCATCATGTACAACCAGACAAACGAGAAGTTACACTCCATTATGTATGATGTGTCAAAATGCGTTCTACTGTCATGTATGAATTATTAGAACAAATTAAAAAGTATACAAAAATACCGGCAGGTGATTTTTGGAAGTACATGTACTAACTTACCCATTTGAGTTCCCAAAACTCCACCTGCATTCTCAAGATTGACGGCAGAGACAGAAATTGATGGAAGAGCCTGTGCTACTTTTAGATAATTACTCAGAAAATGAAGAGAGGGGTCTAAATTTTTTTTTTTCAAATAAAATCATGAAAGAAAGAAAATTAAGTAGTAAGTGACCGATTCAACTTTCTTTCACTAGAAAGATCGATGTTTTCAAAAGTTTCAGCATTTCTGTCTCGTTCCTTTGTGACATTGGTCAAAATGAGTCAGCAAGAATTATTTGAGGATGGAACCACAGGAGAGGCAGAAGTGGGAGATGTGGACTCCATCACCACGTGTTGGCAGACACACGACTTCACTAGACCAGCAGCAAAGTCTGTGAGCGACACAGCCACACCCTCAGCACACATCAACGGATGCCAGGGGCAGGAGCACGCTGGAAGTGCTGAGACTGGCAGGAGAGCAAAGGCCACCAGGCTGGCAGCAGGATCACGAGACACCCTGGGGTTGCAGATGTGGGCTGGGACACTAGTGACCGCTGCACCTGTGAACTCAGGTCCCCCGCACCCCCCAGGGAGTGAGAGGAGCGAAGTCCTCGAATGAAGGTGCTGTGCTGGCACGTAGCTGTCCAGGCTGACATTAGAAACACACGAGGAATCCCCAGTGCCACATTCTTACCGGGAGGAAAAATAAACTTTGTGCACGCAGAATCGCTGCCTGGTTATGTGAGGCAGGAAAACTCATGTTGGACGTGTTGGCAGTGGGGAGGAATGTTTCCTCGGAGTCACTCAGGAAAAACTGCGGAGAGAAAGAAAGGTGTTTTCAATGAGTTAGTGCAAAAGAGGTTTAAAATGTAGCAGGTGGGAGCTGCCGGGAGTGGCTGGGTCCTTGGGTGCAGAAGAGGGTGGCTCCCAGGCAGAAGCCTGTACTGGAGATGCTTCTGGCTCCTGCCTGGTCCTGTTTGAATTTGGGAATTTCTACCCAGTAAGTAAATACCTGTTGTGCTACACATTCAATGGAGCATGGCAGGACTCCAGGGTGGATGTCAAAGAAAACAGGAGCACCTGTCTCAGATATTAAACAAAGGCACAGAGCCGGGGACGGGGGCTCAGATAAATGGCATGGCTCTCTGCCACATTCTGCTCTCCAAGACAAGCAGAGCCTTGAGCCTCGGGAATGGGCTTCTTGCAGTACTTTTGCCTTCTTGGTTCACACATTAAGTGAGTCAATAGATTTTAATTGATTTTAAGGAAGGAAATTAGCCAGGCGCAGTGGCCCATGCCTATAATTTCAGCAGCTTGGGAGGCTGAGGCAGGAGGATTGCAAGTTGAAAGCTAGCCTCAGAAGCTTAGCAAGGCCCTAAGCAACTTAGGGAGTCCCTGTCCTAAAACAAAACAAAAAAAGGGCTGGGGATGTGGCTCAGTGGTTGAGTGCCCCTGGGTTGAATTCCCAGGATTAAAAAGAAAAGAAAAAAGGAAAAGAAAATTAACACTGGATAACATGTAATCACATTTGTAAGCACTGTTTGTGAGTCCCTGGATCAGACATCACAAATTCAAGTGCATGGATGGTCTTAGGACGAGTAAAAAGGAATCCTGAGAAGACAGACAGTGAGCTCTTGTGTCATGTGTTCACTAAGAGCATCCAGAAGGATGTGGCAGCCTGTTAGCCTGGCTGGAGAGACTCAGCTTCTCCTTCCTCTTTCACCCCTACCAGTCTCTCTCCGAGACCAGGTGGCCAAAGGTCACTTGCTGTAATGTGGCTGAGAGTCAGAGGAATGTTCTGGAAAGATAAACAAGAGAGCTGTGACTTGGGCCAGGTTCACTTGGCTGGAAGAAATCCATCTTCCCTGTGGTTCTGCAAGGACTAAGCATTCATATTTGAAGTTGGAAAAGCAAAACTTCCCTGTACTGTTTCCACGGCAGCTTTTTTCTACTGATTTATCTCCTTTGACGGCATAGATACTGGCCAACACCTGAGTTCACTTAGAACAAGAAGGTGTTTATTCAGTGTGTTTTGGGGGATAAGCTTTTCTTTACCAGTAATAGCACTAGATACAGCACTTTCACCTCTTAAGTCATTTGGTGAGACTTAGCAAAATGTTAATTTTAAAAACCAAAGAATGGTAGTAGATTCCTTTCTGCACTCCTAAAGAATTTATAACGAAAGTCAACACCCACAGTAGAACTGCACATGTGCCGATCCTTTGAGAAAAAATGTATCAGGGAAAAAATGAATGGAATAATTGTTTGGTAAACATTGATCTTCAAAATGTTACAGATTTAGATTTAATATGACTAAAATTCTATTACAGCCAAGAATCAAGAAATGACTAATAAAAGGAAACTGTTCAGTTTGGTAGATGACCATCAAGCTCAGTTTTAGGCAGAATCTTAATATGATTAACAAAAACTTCTTGATGTAATTGCCATAGAGAACAGAATATAAGTAAGTAAGAACAGGTGTTACGTTCCTGCCGGGGAAGGAGAGATACACTCTGGGAAATTACATCACCTACACAGGTCTGCAAGATAACTGTGATGTGCACTTGGCTGCTGTGCACAAGAAGGCCTCCTCAGCCCATTGGCTGCCTCTTTCCAACCATCCCTAAGCCAAGTGATACCTGATCCCCTGTCTCCCTTTCTTCTGAGTTGACTGCCCCAGCCATCTCCACACAATGAATCTCAGCATCAGTGCTATCTGGGGACTTCTCACTGGACCCATTTGCACGAGCTCAGTCCTGGTGGTGGTTGGGAAGATGACACCATCATACAGAACAAGACACCCTCCTAAGTGTTGAAAGTACTGCTCGGACTTTACTTCCAAATTTTACACTTCCCAATCTATTAAAAAAAAATTAAGACCATGATTTTCAGATCAAGTCCAAGTGTGAGCATATGATTTGATATGGTGCATTCAGCCTGATGGCACCGTGCGTCTGTCATCTGCATGGACTCTGTATGGGATTCCCACTGACCTCGCCTGACCCTTGTCTGTGAGGCTCACAATTCGTGCAAGATTTACTTCTAATGATGAGGGCAATCACAGGATGGCAGTGGTAAGGGTCAGGACGAGCCATGGCAGGGTTGTCCAGCTCCACACACATGGGAGGCAGTGGCTGCAAGTTCAAGTGGAAAAGCACCAGGCACCTGCAAGTTGATATCAAGAACCTGCATTAAAAAGAATGTGGATAGCTAACTGTTTTTTCTCCACGTTCTATTGAGACATTTGGTATCAAACAGATGAACATCAAATGTTGAAAATAGCCTGGTAAAATCCCACAATTTAATTCACCTATGTGTTTGTCATTCAATATCCGTGCATCATGAAATTTTAAAAGCGGGTCCTGTGAACACCCTGTTCTTGTTGGCCCTGGTCTTATAAAGTTTGTTAAAATGCAGGCTCAAAAAAAAAAAATACTAGTTACTAAAAATGTGAAAGGGGCCCAACTCCATAGTCAACAGCAGAGGGAGGTCATGGGCAGCCTCAGGCCTCCCTTGGAGGCAAACAGGATAATGGCAGAAGATGCTGGAGAAGCCGTGAATAAGGGCCCTGCCACCATCTGGAGAAATGCAGGGGAACTGAGGCTCACTGCTGTAGAGGCTGTGGCCTCAGTAAGAAGCCGAGGACTGGGGGGCAGTGAGCTGTGTGAGACCAGACAGATGCAAGAGTAAGGTTACCCTGGGATCCCACCTGTTGGAGGGCCCGGGAGGAGCCTGGATGAGCAAACTCACAGAGACAGAAAGCCAGTCAGCAGGGGCGGGGAGGGAGGAAGGGTGGCCTGGGCTTCCTGGGTTCAGAGTTCCCACCTGGGGTGATGAGCAGTCTGGAGGAGGACAGTGGTGACGACTGCACCAGTTGCAGATGTACTGAGACCACGGAACTGCACGCTTGTCAGGGTTGAGTGATGTGTTTAATGTCAGACATATTATTACTAGGCCAATGAGCACAGCAAACTTTAAGGACAGAAAAAAAAAAAGAAAACCGAGGACCCTTGCTTTGTCCCTAAGAGAAAACTAAGGGGTTTTGCTAGCACCCCCAGGGGAGGTGTCTACTTTCCCAGCTGAGAGGGGAGCAAGAGGCAAGACCACCTCCCTGGCACCACACTCTGGGGGTCCCTTCCAACCTGCCCGCTCTGCCCCCATGATCTGGAGCTGGTGGGTGCCACCCAGTGAGGAGTGTGGGCAGGAGGCTGAGTCCACCTCACCCTCCAGCTCAGCAGCAGGGGCTCCAAGGAGCTAGAGGGCATTTGCCTGTAAATTGTTTGATGTGATCAAAGGCAGGGCCCTGGGCAAGTCCTTCTGTGATTAATAAATCACAAGGCAGCACTTACTACTAGGTACAATTACTTCCTTTCCATACCTAATGTCAGCTTCCATGCCATTTTATGATTTTGCTTTGACATAAATCCAGGAGCACCTGCGTGGACCACAGCCATGAATTTCAGTGCACCAGGTGTCAGTAAAAGCTGCCAAGGGAAGTCACTGGTCCCCTCCCCTCTGCATGGAAGGACAGGACAGGAAAGAAAGCAAGGCCTTGCCCCACAGAAGGCTGCTCAGTGTGGGGAGCTGAATCTTTCCACTCCTTCTCAGAGGTCTCCCGCTACCCTTGCCGGGGTCTCCTGCAGACCTCCCCGCCTCCCTCGGCACTCCTCCCAGTGCACTCTGTTCTGTGAGGAGGAAGACACACCTCTCTCTAGAAGGATCAGTTGTGCAGAGAAATCTCCTAAGTGCCGCGCCTGTCAAACATTTCCAGACAGCCACTAAGCCACGAATTACCCACGGGAAATAAGGTGAGCTTCCAAATAGGGTGCTTCCCAGATGTAGTCTAAAAGATTAGGTGATAACTCTGAGTTCAGATTTTACACAAAAGGCAATGTCTTCTTCTTCAGAAGGTCAGGTAGTTACCTAGTCACTCGCTCAATTAGAAACATCTTGTCGCTCTAACCGGCACAAGTCAACAAAGAAGGGAAACTCTCAGGAGCACGCTGACTCGCTCTGTGCCCGCCCAGGGACACAGGTGGGAGACCAGGAGGTTTGATGATGAAGCATTGCAGCAGTCACTCCCTCTGAGTGGAAAGGACACACCACTTTGTGGCTGCAAAAACCGCTTAGAATTCCAGCCAGTGCACCCTGTTATCCGGCACAAGTGCTGTCTGTCTGCCTCTCCTGGTTGGCGTTCACTTCGGATTCATCTGGCCCCTGCAGCTCTAATCTACCAACTGCTTTGAGCTGACCTCGTTCCCCCTGGGAGCTGATCTCAGGGCAGGACAGGCGCACAAATGGGCCACAGGCTGAGCACCGGAACCCACTGGGGTACACTCAGGTTCAGGTCTCCGGCCAACGCTTGCCTACCTGCCTCTCGGCCCATTGCCCCCATGACGTCTTCAGAGTGGAGGAGGGCAAGCCACAGCTGCTCTCTGATCAGGGACGGAGAGGCCAATCCACTCCTGTGCTGCGCTCCAGCCTCTCTGGGCTCCGGGAGGCACTGGCCCCACCTGAACCTCCAGGTGTCTGGGAGCAGCTGTGTGGCTATCATGGGATGTCGCGGGTGGACTCCATGCAACGCCAGGGTCAGCATCCACTTGCTCAGCCTGATCTTTCACGACTCTTCCTGCAGATTTCTGCTCTCAGCCTAGATCCGACCGAGGGCCACCTCTCCTCATCTCCTGCCCACCTTTTCTTGGCCTGACCTCCTTCAGGTCCGTCTGGAGAACTCCTTCTCCACATGCTGCAGAGCTCAGCCGGACAGGGGACTCTGTCTTCCTGCCACCTCTGTGTGCCTTGCCTGCTGGCCCTGCTGTGCTCCAGGAGGACCCCAGAGCAGGTCCAGCAGCCGGCAGTCTTCCGTACCCACTCTGAGCTCCTGGGAGGCAGAGCACGCCTGGTGCCCAGCACCTAGCAATGGCCGTGGGACACATTTACAGCTTTATGTGCAAAACTAAATTTTTCAGGATGACTGCTTTCTCCTTTATGGAGACATTATTAAGTTATCTGTCATTATTAAATTACATGTGGTCTGTCACCACGACCTAATCTTATGCTCTGGAAGGCAAGAACTCAAGCTCCTCTCATGTTCTGCTGCATCTCAGGTGATGATGATGATGGTGATGATGGTGACATGTGATGATGATGGTGATGATCCCCAACATGCGATGCCTAAGTGACGCCTTGGGGAAGATGCCAGTGATGATGGCCTGAGCTTGGGAAGAGTGGCCATTGGTTCCTTATGGACCAAACGCCCAGCCTTGTCCTAAGCAGGTGGGAACTCAGCTCCCTCCATCCTTAGAACCACGAGGCGGATAAGTCTTGGCTGTCACTCTCGAGAAGAGGAAATAGAGCCCGTGACACTTAAGGAAAATCTGCCCAACCCTCACAGCGCAGGTCAGGAGCTGGGTTTGAAACCAGCCCTCTAACCTCCTGGGCAGGACACCCTGCCTGCTGCACCCTCTTAGTTTGATGGTTCCAATAGCCCTCTTGTCTGTCCTGATGAGATTTCCTTGTCACTTCTGTAGTCTGCCAAGCAGCCCTGGGGGAAAGGACATGGGTACTGCCTAAGACGCCATCCTCTCTCTCCAGGTGACTTTTCCTTGGAGAAACTTGCTGCTGCTGCTGATCGACACTGCATGTAATAGGCAGGAAGCACTGGGTGTCACCAAGGAGCCACAGCAATGGGTGTCACCACAGAATTGCACCAGGGCAGGCCACGGAAGGCAACGATGCCCTGCCTGGCGCCAGCCCTGGGACTTACCATGTTGAACACGGCCATGGTGAGTATGATGGCCGTGGTGACAACCGTGAGGGAGATCCGCGGCCAGGGACGGTTCGCAATGATGCCTGACGACTTCAAGAGCCACAGGAGAGACGCAGAGGCTTTTTTGCTGCATTGCTGGGAGGAGAGAGGAAGGGACAGAAATGCACAGCGGGTTAGTGTGCTATTAATGATGGAGTTCAAAACCGCAAGGAGCATCAACACTGCTCATGGATTAAACAGGCACATTCCACCCTCTCCTGGGACCCGCACCGGGCCGCAAACTTCATTAAAATCATGTTGGTAACACTGTTACACATTAAGAACAAATTACATTTCTATGGCAAAGGTATGAGGTGCCTGCAAAGGTATGAGGTGCATGCCTTTTAAACTAAGCCTGAAGTTATGCTTTTAAGTAATTCTGGTGGCAGAAGAAACATGTCAGTTAATCAAACACTGTGGGGATCCACTGGATCACATCTGAAAGGGTATTACAGATTCAGCTGATCTGTGTAGGAAACAGCCACACGTCTCCCACCCCTTCACAGCTGCAAGGGAAGATCCTAAGGATACATCCAGACCACAAAATCGACTGGGTTATATTGTTATATTTGTGTGCTTATGTGAGTATGTAACAGTGAATGTCACTATCATGCATAATCATAATACACCAATAGAAATGTGGAAAAGAGCCTGGCGCAGTGTCACACGCCTGTAATCCCAGCAGCTTGGGAGGCTGAGGCAGGAGGATCTCGAGTTCCAAGCCAGACTCAGCAACTTAGCAAGGACCTGAGCAACTTAGTGAGAGCCTGTCTCAAGATAAAATATAAAAAGGGTTGGGATGTGGCTTGGTGGTTGAGCACCCTGGGTTCCATCCCTGGCACAAATATATATATACATAGAGATATACATATATATATACATACATATATATCTCTATGTATATATATTATATATAGATAGGTAGGTAGGTAGATAGATAGACAGATATATATATATATCTCCCTAAAGGAAAATACAACCAGACCACAGACTTGTTTGGTGTCTAAACCTACAAAGATGGTGGCCAATGGCATGAGGCAGGCTGGCTTCATCTCTTCCTGCCTGCCAGTCTTTCTTTTCAAAAAGTTTTCTGAACATTTGTTAATCATGCAGAGAAATGCACATTATTAAATTTACACTCTCGCCACTTTGAAGTGTACATTGACATTAACTCCATACACACTGTAGTGTGACTTCTCTAGGTTTTCATCTTGCAGAACTGAAACTCTGGACCCATCGAATAAGAGCTCCGCACCTCTCCTTCCTCCAACCCTGGCAACTGTCCTCCCTCATCCAGTTTCCATGATTTGAGCACTAGAGACACCTCCTGTGAGTGGAGTCACGTCATGTGGGTCCTTTTAGTTTGAATTCTTCACTAGCATGTCCTCAAATTTCCTCCCACTGTACCGTCCACTCATTTCCCTCTTTCTTTTGGACTGAATAAACTTTGGCTGAGCGTGCGCCACATTTTGCTTCTCCAGCCACCCACTGAAGGACAGCCCGAATGCTTCCCCCTCCTGGCTGCCATGAGGATGCTGGCAGGCATGGCGGTTGGAGCAGCTTTCTTGATACAAGAGGGAATGGAGGCCTCATGGAAAGGCATCCAGGTGCCCTTGCCACCTACTGTGGCTCTCAGTGATGAGTTCACCTCACCTGAGGGCACCATTACGACTCCCACCTCAGTCCCAGCTAGAGGCTGGGTGCATGAGTCCCTCAAGGCACGGCAATGGGGGCTTGTGTATCATGAGGTAGGAGGAGCAGTGCCTAAGAATTCTCCAGAACCCTCATGCTAAAGAGACTGTGGAGCTAAGACTGTGAGTCCTGGAAACACAAAAGGGAAATGAGCTCAAAAAATTCACAATGAAGAAATCATGCCCATTGACCTTGATCCACCCAATTAACCCAGTGGTACACCTGGTGTGACGTCAGTAGAACTCAAACCGAAAATACTCCTGAGGATCACTAGTGAACATCGGTCCCTGCCTCTTTCACATTTTCTTTCTGAATCAGTCCTAGAAACATTGTTGGCAAAAGCATTGCAGCAAGTCAAAGGCAGAAACAAGAGCAGAATGACGTTAATACAGCTGAGAGGTGTTAGAGGGTCAAGACCCAGTGGTCCAGATTCAACCCCAGAGCTGTGAGACTTTCTGCAGGTTAATTGTCCTCTCTGGTCTCAATTTCTTGGTCTGTAAAATGAGAATCATGGCAGTACCAGCCTCCTCAACCTTTTCAGAGGTTTAAATGTGCTACCTGGGGCACTGGAAACGGACTTATAAGTCCTGACTCTTCTCACTATTTCTGTGAAGAAAATATGACATTTCTCAGAAATATTTTAGTGACCAAAAATCTATTTGCTTTATGTCTCTTTGGGCAACAGCAGGAAATCCTCCTTCTCCTCTTTCCCACCCTGGTCTTTCTCCCCTTCCGGGTCCTGACGTAGGAGATGAAGGAAGTTTGTCTGCAGTCAGGAGCCCACTGACACTGACGCAGGACAACACTTTAGGTTGATTTCTTGGGCTGATCTTCCTGGGAATTCCCAAATTTCCCTGAGAGCCCTTTGGGGATCTGGAGCCAGTACTGCTCTGGTCTCCAGGGACCACAGGAGGTGAGTCACTGGCTGGTGGCAGAAGTGCCCAATGAAAGAGTATCTTCCCACAGACAACGAAGGAGCCAGATTGCACTGCTATCCAAGTGTGGGGCTTAGATAGGGGGTGGTGGTGGCTTTAAATCTGTCACACAGGAGGATGCCTCTTACTGCTCTGACCCAGGCATAGGGTGCATGCCTGTAATTAAAGCTATTCAGGAGGCTGAGGCAGGAAGATTGCAAATTGGAGGCCAGCCTCAGCAACTTAGTGAGATCTTGTTTCAAAATAACAAATGAAAAGGACGGATGACATGGTTCAGTGGGGAAACACACCTGAGTTCAATCCCAGGACCAAAAACAAACAAACAAAAACTAGGGTATCCCTTAATGCTCTGACATATGCAGTACTGCACCATTCTAGAAGGTCATGGAGTCAGAGAACACCTGAGAAGTGTATTGTTATTGTTTAATCCATGCTACTTCTAGTGACATTAATGGCACAGAACACAATCACACCTGTGTGCAGTAGGAGAAGCTGTAATGAAATGTGAAGAACCAGGACCCAAAAGAAATATCACCTCGTCTACCTGAGATTCTTTCAGGGGATGGCAGATCCTCTTTGGTTCTGCAAATCAAGATAATATTCACATGTGTGCATCCTAATTGACTAAGATTAGTATTTTTCTCAGGACAAAATTATTAAAATCAATGCTTATGTGTCTATAGACAGAAAATTTCAATACATACAATGTTGAAAATCTTAAGAGCAGAAAACAAAGATTTATTGCTTCAAGGAGAAAATTTAAATCTAGCTCAGAATTCATTTTGCAGTCAATTAGGTAAAATACTGTCTAGTTACTCCACAGATGTATTTTTGAAATTATCAAATTAAAACAAGTTGTTTTGAATTTTTTAGAAGATATGGTGATAATTTCCCCAGATATACTGCCTCGAGGAGGCTGTTACATTCTGCTCCTGGGCTTGTCATTTGCTGAAACCAAAGTGGGAAGATGCTCGGGAACTTGGTTTCTACCTGTGCAACCCACCCCACGAAATGACAGTGTGCAGCATCCAGGGCTGCTCACGAGGCACCTGGGCTCGGGGAGTGTGGGTACAGGACAGGGTGCAGGTGCACGCGGCTGCGTCCTTCTCCTGCCCAGCCTTGCACATGCCCCAGTGTATCCCTGTGCCAGCATCTTTAAGTGCATCAGGCAAAACACTCCTCATTTTCGAGGTGGGAGGCAGGCAGCCACCTTTCCATCCACGTCACCAAGTAGGGGCAGAGTGAGCATGTCTGTTCTGAAGTCGGGCACCAAGCAAACTCTACTGAGGGCAAGGAGGGGGAAGATAGTGGGGGAACAGAGAGGCCAGGTGAGAATGAGAGGAGGCCCATGACGAAGGCCTTGCCATGGAGGGAAGCGGAGCGTGTGGACTCCATCTGTACTTCTCTGTAAAAGTGACTTCATGCCATGATTCAGTTCAGACATGCTGTTTGGGTTAAGTATTCAGATGAAGTCTTTGGAGGAAAAAATAAGTTTATCAAAGCCCTGGCCATTGTAATTCAACATTATAAATGAGGACATTTGGTAACAATGGGGCCTTTTCTCAGAAGCTGCTACTCAGCTGCAACCCAGAAGATGCCTGCTCCAGCCAGGGTGGTCCAGTCTCCACTCCCGTCTGCAGCTAACTACTGGCCTCACCCTGGTGAGCCGTCCTGGTCCTGACCATGAGCACCCCTGTGTCTGAGGATGGTCTCTAACTTACAGGGACTCACTGTCAGCCTTCAAAAATACTCTTGGCTGCCAATGCTGCATTCGTAGGACTGCTGCTAAATATGGCAGGAGATGAAAAGAAGACAGAAAACGCATTTGTGGGAAAACCTACTGCAGAATTAGAGCTGGGAGGATGAGTAGCAGGGTGCCAGGGAGAAGAGGCAAGATGGTCCTGTCTGGGCAGATCCTCTGCAGGAAGGTGGGATGCTCAGCTACCTTATTTGGATTAAAAATAAACCAAGAAAAGGCAACGTTCCCCAAAATATTTCCCTCTCTCCCTTCCTCCCTTCCTTCCCTCCTTAAATTGAACATCTTGCATCCAAAACAACTGGTAGCTTCTTGCTGTACAATTGATTCCTTACACCTTAATAATCTGAAAAGTAGATACCTGAAAAAAGAAGTTGTTTATATTAAGTGAAGTTTAATAAAATGAATAAACTCAGAAGAGTTATAATATCATCAAGATGCTGAGTAAGAAATCATTAATATTAGAACACAAACCCCACGTTAAAATCTTGCCTCAAAAATATGGTGGTTAAGTTTTCCTTGTAAACACGTGCTCCTGGGTATTTCCTGGAAGGAACACCTACTCTGGCTGAGGACCACCGCTGTGACTGGCAGGAACACGCTGGGCAGTAATGGGCAGTAACTACTCCTAACATTCAATGTCATCAAGACTCATGAGCACTTTGATTATTAATCATATTTGAATTTCCCACAGAGGATTTCTTTATTTCAATCTACCATAATCTACAAAGTCAACCTGTTTCTTCCACATGCCCTGGAGGGGCCACCTTCGTCAACCGCCCCTCCACGGTGAGACACCCACAGCACCTTCCACATGGTGCTGTCTTGCTGGCATGCCTGCCTCTGGCCACAGGTAGAGCTGGTTGAGGACAATGCCCACATCACACTGGCCTTTGCCTTTCTGGAGACCAGAGCTGTGTGTGTCAAGCAGGGGGACCCAACAAATGCTTGCTGAATGCACCACTACCTTAAGGATGGACCCAGAGAGAATTCACCAAAGGACAGAGACAGAGAGAGCTCAGGGCTGGAGGCACTGACCTGCAGGGTTGGCCCAGGAGTGTCCTGGAGCAGGGCATGTGCTGCAGCAGATAACTGTGATTTCAATGCCCACAGGGAAAGAAGACGCTGTCACAGGCCTACAGATGGTAACCAGCCAGGACTGAGACTCCTCCATAAAACCAGGAGCTCAGAAGGCTGTTCTTCCACTCAGAAGACCAGAATAACTCTGCTTACCAGCCCAGGAAAAGATCAACCAGCTTCCAGTGACAAACATGAACTCTAGATGTAGATGTTGAGTTGGAAGTGATATCATCTGCTTCATAAAGAGAATCCCAACTTGAAGGGTTGTTAGACAAGTGGAAACCCAGAGAAAGTCCTTGGGTCTCTAGTAGAAGCAAGAACAACACAGCTTGTAGATGATACATTACCCTCCAGGGGAAAGGGGCATCCCCACTCCAGGCAGGCACAGTTCCCACTGAATGTGACCTCATGGTACAAATACTATGAGCCATGTAAGACAATGATCACATGAGGAAGAGTCAGCAGATCACAGAGTGCAGAATGGGCACAAGATCTTCTGCTTTGCCACAATCTGAAAGAGGCCATAAAACAAGACCAAGGTGCTGAAAGCAGGTTAGACTCCATCATGAACCAGCAAGTTGTAGAAGAAAATGGCAGGGCTGCTTTCAGGAGTCACACTGCTCTCTGGAGAGGGGCATGTCGATGTTGAGGTCTAAAACTCAATATTATGCTAAAGAAGGAAGATGACCTGAGCCAAAGACTCATAAAATGGCACAGGAAGTTAAAGAAGTGAAGCAACAAAAGCATTGAGCCAGAAGACACAATGGAGAGGTCCAACATACTTCCAGTAAGAGCTTGAGAATAGGAAAGAGAGTTGGGAGGAGATGCGGGGTGATGTCCTGGTGCAAGAGGAGGCTGTGGAGGAGACACACTGAGCCCAACAGGAAGAAGGAAAGTGAACCCACTTTAACACAGGAGTCTATTTTCCACAAAGATCTAATCCTATGTTGACCACAGAGAAAGACATCTTTCTCTACCAAGGGAGACTAATTAGAGAGGCAGAATTCTCAGTACAAGAGAGACCAGGAAAATAGGCAATCGTGATTTCAAAATGTTAGAAAACATTGTTATAAATGGTCACAATCAGAAAAAATAACAGCTTTCTTTTGAAATAATACGAAGATTGATTATCATACACATTCTTTCAGAGATAGGAAACATTTTAGTAATAAGGAAACTGATTCCTGGAGGGAGAAATTGTATTCAGGCGGAGCACTGGGCAAAGAAATTGCTAAACAGCAGCAAGAATAACAATGAGTCATTTGAATAGCCACATTTGAAACATTCAAGCAACACTGGCATGGAAGATGGGCAGGGGGACCAGACTCAGAGGCCAGCATAGCTCCCCAGGATACAGATGGGATGCATCTGGTAAGTCACATGCACACACAGGCTTCCAGGCAACAACTAATCCAAGACCAGATCACTAAGACCAAGCTGGAAACTAAACCAGACTGGAATTTATCACTTCCAAGTTATTTGAGAGAATAAAAGATAAGAATCTCCATTGGTCAAGAGAAGACAGGAGAGGAGAAAGAGTAAGTAAAGGAGCAAAGACGACATATGGTGGGTTAAAAAAAAAGCCAAACAAGACTGCAACAGTAATTATAAGACACGTAAATGTATTACACTTGTTAAGTAAAAGAGAGAGACTTTGGATTCAGGAAGACAAGATGGCACCAGATAATGTTTACCAGAGACGTCGCAAGCCAGAGATGGACAGGGGGAGCCGAAGGAAAGAGGATGGGAAAGGACACCAGCGAATTCAGCCAAAGGGAGGCTGAAAGTGTGAACCGACATTAGAGAAAATAGACTCCAAGGGAAAGCGCTCCTGCGGGAAGAAAGCTTCCCTATTAGCTGGTGTGTGACCTACTTTCTGTTCCCCAATATGACCCCTGTATCTGTGCTTTTATCTCTGCTTGGGATGAGGTGGGCAGATTGGCATCACATGATCTCTGTTGCACAAAGCACACGGTGACAATACTGGGAGAAAATTTTCTTCTGACATTTTCTAGCATTTTCCTTTACCACATCTGGCAGGCTTATTCTAAAGATGTATTTTTGGTTTGGGGATTTTTTAATAATGGTATTTTTAGTTAGAGCCACTCTCTTCTACTTGTCACAGAGACGAAAGTCCATCTCAGGTAGTTTGGAACATGAAATCTGACAGTGACGTTGCACCTGTTGTTATTACTGTTTTTGTTCCGACAACTGTAATTGCTCTCTTGTTGCTGACTGCAATCAAACTGGGAACTTGAATCTCTTATTCTAGTTTCAGTTTCCACCTAGATAAAATGGATTGTCTTCCTTATCAAAATAAAATATATGAAAATACTTTGAAAGAGTTTTCATGCACACAGAAACATTTTAGAAGATACTAACATTGGGTATTTTATAAGAATAAATCCAAATATAAATTAATATTCTTTTTTCTGCTTTATCAAATATCTTTTAAGATACATTTATACTTTGCCCAGAACCTGGTTTTAAATAATTTGGACCTCGAGCAGAATAATGTACATCAGAAAACTAGGCTGGAGGACAGCAGTAATCAGGGCCTACGTGTGCTTACCTTCTTTTACCAATGCTATCTTGATCAGTGGGTGCTCAACAGGCACCATGAGGCAATGTCTATGCCACCCTGGCTGATGTCCATGAGTATGGACATTCTTGTCTACTACTGGAGCCCATCTGTGGGTCATCACACTGCCTGGCCCTCTGGAACCTGCCTTCTGAGACAAGGTTGCAAGGCTTGGTTCCAGTTCTGGCTTCAAGCCCCCCTTGCTATACACCACTGGGCAGGTTACATTGCACTGGTGAGCCTCCTTGTCACTGACTGCAAAGTGGACATTCCCTCCAAGGACTCTTGTGAGAACATATGCGCCAGTACATGCTAAGTATCTGGCAGAGGGAGTGGACCTTTTGAATATAACATATGTTATTTCCAAACTGTGATCAGCAGGATTCAGGACCACTCAGGGGACCTCGCCCATCATTGGCAGTCTGGATTGAATCTGAGGGTTCCAATCCATGTGCAGGATGGATTGGAACCCTGTGCTGTCACACTGTGCTTTCAACCCAGAGTCCCCTCCAACCTTGAGAAATCCATTTATGGATCCTCTTGCATTTTTTTTCTTCACAGAAGCACCTTTTATTCTTAATAAAGTGGAAGTGGAAAATCGTGTAAGTGCACGACTCTCTGGAGTCCTGATTCCTTCATCCAAAAACTGACGGGTGGGACAAGATTGTCTCTGGTTCCCTTTCTGCTATCAGGTTTCACAATTCTGATCACACCAGGATCAGAAACGAAACAGAAAGCAAAGCACCTCAGGTGGCATGTGACGCAGATTGGGTGCATGAGGACACAGGAGGCAGGCCAGGGGAACCGGGTACTGCTGGGCGAGAGCACGTGCTCAGAGGGGTGGAACCTGGGGGAAGACCAGGGTGGGAGGACTGTTGAGCAGTAGCACCAGGAGTCACCTGGCACGCTTTCAAGCTTCCTGACATTCAATATTTATCCTGTCTTTCAAGTGCCCGAGTTTTGCAGTGAGCAATGTCCAGCTGAGACGAACTTGCTGCATATCTCCATCCAACAGAAGGAAAACAAGGGCTCCAAGGGTCAGGCAGCTGGCGGGGAGGGGAAGGTGGGCTCTTCAGGGTCAACTTCTCGAGGTCAGGAGAGGAGAGGACCCTGGGCAGTGGGCGAGGATTTCAGTGCAGGAGGAAGCCCTCAGCACCGCTCACTCCACCCAAGCATCTGTGCAATGGGGGAGGACTTCCATGGAGCTGGGGGAGAGAAGGCCCACAGAAACAACCGGAAGTCCCAGCACTCACTCAGCACCTGCTCAGTAACACGTTCACGGGGACAGAATTCCACTAGGTCCAGAGGACACAGAAAGCAAGTTCAGGGAAACGTTCTTGTTTAAAAGCGAGGGGAACACAACAGGAAAAGAATTAGAGGCAGAAGGAGGCGTCATGAAAAGAGGGCTAAACTATGTGGCAGAGGTCCTCAGACCCAGCGCCCAGAGAAGGACCTGCCACCTGGGCTGGTGGATTCCAAGAAGGTTTCCAGGATGGCGGGCACATGGGGGCATTGCTGCAGGAGGTCTGGAAGAGCCCTGGGCGGCAGTGGAGGCGCAGAGAGGAGAGGACTGGTTGTGCGTGGAAGGAATGACAACAGGAAAGGAATTCCCTGGGGCAGGTTTCAGAACATGCTACTGAACTAATACCTCCAGGTTTTCCCGTCAACAGAACAGAGTGTGCATTGTATTTTCACCCTCTTCTTTCGCCCATTTTGATATTTTTCCCTTTTCATTAAACCCAGCTACGAAGTGACCAATTCGATCTCCTTACCTCCTTCCTGGGAGGAAGCCCAGGAGGAAAGCATCAGCCAGGCTTACCTTCGCCCCTGCTTTTTCGGGAGGCGCTGACTGCAAGTCTTCACACAGAGAATCTGACGTGGGCATTACCAGCCTGATTCTGCCTTTGGCATTTAACATTTTTGGAAGGTTGACAAGGTCTGTAAGCTGAAGGCAAGTCTGGGGCATTAGCCACTGCTTCCTCGGCTCAGTATTTAATTCATAGGTAAATGCCAGTCATCCAAACACCTCATCGCATTGGCCACTTCCAAGGGGCCAGGGAATGAGCAGTAAAGTGGAGCAGGGATTCTCCAGGTCCACTGGGGACAACTTGGGATACACAGGGTTTTGGAATGAACTGGAGAGTCAAATACAAAGCACACTAAGCTCCTTAAACCACCCGGACCTTAATGTGTTGACTGTTAAAAATCCTCTTGGAGAGGTTTGGGCGCTCATGGGGCTTAGAATTCCTTCTTGGAGTTGGCAAGCATGACACTGAGCAGAGGATTGCTGCCAGCCCCAGGGGAGTCCCATTCATGGACTCACTGATACAAGTTCGGGAAGAACAAACCTCTTCAAAGTTCGCCTCCCCGCCCCGGCATGGTACAGGCTTCTTGAGCAGGAAGTAGGTACCAGGTGACTTGCAGTCATGGGATTTTCTCTTTGAGACACCACAGAGGCAAAAGCCTTTCCCAGCATGTGGTATGTGGGTGCCAGGGGCTGTGAAGGTCCCTGGGAAGGGGAGGGGACATGGAGTTATGGATGTCATCTTGACAGCCCTCAGGGGACACAGGCTAGTCACGAGAGGGAGGGGGATTCTCTGCAGGCTGAGGGCAGGGCATCGGAAGAGCAGCTGGTCCACAGAGGCAGCAGAATTGTTCTTGAGATGGTTTTCTGGGCCTCAGCCCTGTGCTTCTCTTCTGTAACAACTTAGTGGGAAGAAAACTCATCCTGAAACCCTAAATATATGCCACCACCCCACACCTAAAGCCAGAGTCCTTGGGATAGGAAACGGAAAGCATGGCTTCTTAGGCACAAGGCTGTCAACTGCCCAAGTTAGGAGGAGGTTGGCACTTCCAATGGAACCACAATGAGGGCCCCTGAGAAATGGGCTGTGGGAGGCTGCGATGGGCAAGGAAGAGAGACAGCGGAGCCCGGTGCTTCCCACCCCAGGGGGTGACTCCAGGGCAGGGAAAACCAGGTGCCTTTGCATAACAGCACTTTAGAACTTTGACAAGGACCTCCGTCGGAGTCCTTCGTGTGCATCCCCCTCTGATCTGACCTCTCCTCTCTCCAGCCTATGCTGTCCTCAGGGGATTTTCAGAGACACGAGACACAGGTGAGCACATGAGTAAATCAGAAACCACAGTCCCATTTGGGGGAGTCTTCAGTGTGATTTGAAAGATCTGAAATATACTAAGGTGAACAAAACCCATCAATGTTTGCACACGCAAGGCAGAGGAGGCTAGGCCGCTGTCAAAGGCACGCTTCCGAATCCTGACCCTCGTTGGCCAGAAGACTTAGGCACTTAACACTGGAAAGCAACAGATGGCCTGGGCTCCAGGTCACTGCTCCTCAGAGCTCGAGAAGTGGCACAGGCTTTAAGGGATCTGTGCTGAGGGCCCGTGCTGGTGGGTTGTCAGCAGCAAGGACCTGGCAATGGAGAAGCAGCCACCAGGTGTAACTGATGCAGAAAGAGACACGTGCGGCCTGTGGGTGGCGTGCTTTCCTGAGAGGCGGTGGGGGCTGCACACTGGAGTCTGCCTCCTCGCCCTTCCCATCTAAACGGGCTGTCGAGTCTCGCTGGCAGAAGAAGTCACGATTTTGAAAATATGAAACTATTCATAGTGTTGTCTACAACCTCTCACATCGCAGAAAATAATCTATTCACAAAGATTTTAAAGATTATTCCTATTTATTTTGTATAATAAGTTATCACAGAACTCCACTATTATGTGCAACTATAATACACTAATAAAAACTAAAAATAGAGGGTAGACCAACAGAGTAGAGGGAGATCAGCCAGAGAGAGGAGGGTGGGAAAGGGTGGTACTGAGAACACATTATGTTACATGCATCTATTCATATGTCAAAATGAACCCCAGATTATGTGTAACTACAATATGCTAATAAAAGAAAGACAATAAAAAATATCTCTTGGGCTTCTCCTGAGAATGCCCATGGATTCTGCTAGAAACCTGGCTCAGAGTGGCCTCTTCTGTTTTGATTCATCTCTAATGAGCAAGAGGAAGCGCTGATTTGTCTCCTGTTGGCTCCCACGACAGCTCTCACTGAGCTCTGGCCAGCTAGCGACACTCGCTTAACACTCAAGAATAAGCGTAGATTTAACTCATATCCAGAATCAGTATTTAAGCCATAAAAGTTGACAATGGTTGGTTAAAATTGAAACACTAATTTAAGATATTTTAACATTTGTTATCTTCAAATATTCCCAATTTTCATATCTTGAAAGTGGATGTAAAAGATTTATTGGTTTGAATTTTAATCCCCCTGTACAAGAAAACTTCCTCTTATACTGATATTCACTTGTGTGGATACTCAGAAAACTTAAAGCAGACGATAAAAAATGTTGACAGAAACACTAAGTGAAAGCATTATTTTAAGGCATGACATCCAACATTTTAAATAATCTTCAGATTAGCACTTTTGTTGTCTGTGAGCTGCCTCAGTTCACATCCCGGGATGCTGATCTGAAGGACACCTGTTCCTTTGCTGGGAGTTACGCTCTTGCAACGTAAATCAGTCACACCCTGAATTTGAACATTTACGCAGGAAGTCCACTTTTGTAAAATGAACACAGTTTTCAAAGAAGTCCCAGATTTGAAGTACTTACCAAAAGTTGTCCAGCAAAGCAGACAAAAAGGATGAAGGCGAGAGAGAGAAACGCAGCTCCAAAGGAAACACCCAGGACGGTCGTCCTGCCAGGAAACAAGAAGCAACAGGTCAGGGGAGATGCAGCGGCCAGCTGGAAGGCTAAGGGGTGCTCTGGACTTGGTTAGGACTCAAGAGAGTGACCACAGGATCCTTGAGAGATTTTCTGAGAAGTGAGAAGGAACCAAAGACAAATGAAAGACAAGTTCATGGTAAAGTGGGTGGTGTTAGGGCTGATCCACTTGCTATGACTTACCAAAACTGCCCTGGAAGTATCAGTTCTTTGTGGAAAAAAATCTCTATCTCTATCTCTATCTCTATCTCTATCTCTATCTCTATCTCTATCTCTATCTCTATCTCTATCTCTATCTATTTCTATTTCTATCTCTGTCTTCATCTCTAACTCTATCTATCATCTATCTATCTATCTATCTATCTATCTATCTATCTATCTATCTATCTATCATCTATCTGTCTATCAAAGTGACTTGCCTGTGGTACCGTGCTTGGCCATATCCTCCATCTCAGTGGCTTTTGCCCTGCCCCTGACGTCCCAGCAGATCCTGTCTCAGGCAGCCTCGCCATGGTGACCTCAATCACTCCATGCCCCATCCCCACTCCTCGACCTGGAGACACAGATTCCCCACCTTCTTCAATCCCACCCAACCAGATGTTCAACAGAGAAGCATCTCAATCTGCTGAGGTTCTCTCAAGATTTCACATGGCCTGCCATCTGCCCACTCTGTTGAGCCAGTGAACAAGGTAGTCCACAATCACATGAAAAACAGGCCACTAAGTTCAATTCTGCCACTGGCAGCTTACGGGTTCATTTATAAGAGTGATATGCTTTTTTTTTGGCTGCGGGGATTGAACCCAGGGGCACTTAAACACTGAGCCACATCCCTGGCCCTTTTCATTTTTTATTTAGAGACAGGGTCTCACTGAGTTGCTTAGGGCCTTGCTAAATTGCTGAGGCTGGCTTTGAACACGTGACCTCCTGCCTCAGCCTCCAGAGCCACTGGAATTACAGCTGTGTGCCACTGTGACCAGCTAGTCATATGCATTTCTGAGTGGTCCTTAAATAATTAAACAATTCAAAGCCCTTTAAAACCTTACTTAATCCCAGGAGGAAAATATCAACAGTATGAAATACAGCTGAAACACAACAGATACTCAAAGATGGAATTTGAATGGCACATGCACGGAGCGGTCAGGTGGCGTCTGAGACCACAGTTGAGCCCTGTGCCATGAGTCTGGTTGGAGATAGTGAAGAAACACAAGATCTGGTGCTGAGAAGAGGAGCAACACTTCCAAAAGCCAGCCATGGAATCGAATAACCAGATGCAAATCAGCAGCAAGCTGATTCACCCTGCAAGCACAGGCTGTGAGCCCCCAGAGAGAAACAGAGTGAGCCATCAGTGCACTGGATCACGACCCCAATGCTGTCATGACAGGAAGGTCTCACTCGGCTCACACCCCAGATGCTGACTCCATTATGAGAGATGACCACAGGGTCACACACGCATCAAGCAAGAGCTACAAAAACTTGAGTTCAAACCAACATCTGAGTCTGACCCAGTGACGTATCAGGCACTGAGTCATGTCCTGGACATGATTCACAGTGCTTTCCAATATCTGGCCTGATAATAACGTTTTTTCTCATAAAAATTGCATTTTATGTGCAGACATGAAATAATCCCAGATGGACCATTCTCATGGGCCAGCTCATCAGAGGTGCCATGATACAAAGAGTGAGATGTAATCCCTGCCCTGGACTGCTAGGGTCTAGAAGAGGTAACTTCTCCAATGTCTGCCTAACTTCTCCGATCTAGAACATTCTCCCACCCCACATCACTCCAGGGCTTGTTCCTTGTCAGCAGCCAAAAGAGGCCCTGGCTCCAAGCCCCTTGGTCTGATGTGATGATCATCTGATGGTCTTAGTTTGCCACCATCTCCTGCAGTTTCGTATAAGAGGTCTGACAGATTCTCTTTGACTCTATATTCTCCTAATTCTTTCTCAGTGTCAAGGTATGCTGGCCTCATAAGGCTAAGCTCAGTAACAGTACATCTCTTTCTCAACTGGAACTGTTACTTGAACATTCCCTTCTGATGTTTTGGTAAAACTCAACTTTAAAACTATTTGAAAATTATTTGATGGTGATGGTGATGATGGTTCTAGAGATGGTGGAGAAGATGGTGATGGTAATGGTGACGATGGTGCTTGTGGTGATGATTGTGATGGCGATGATAATGGTAATGGTGATGGTGGTGGTGATGAGGGTGGTGGTAGTGGTGGAGATGATGATGATGATGATGATACATGCTAATATCTATTGAATTTGTATGAATACCACATACAAAGAGCTGCACTGAGAATTTTGTAGGTATAGTTCACTTTATCCTCATAATAATCTTATATAGTAGTTACCATTTCATTTTTTTCCAAAGACAAACTGAGGACCTGAGAAGTTGAGAAACTTGCCTAATATCATACCTCTATTAAGTAGTCTCGTCAGGATTTATGTTAATGCAACTGTATGGCTGACCCAGGTTCTATTTTTAGGACTAGACTTGTCAGAATTTTGCATGTTTACTGGTTCTATTTCTTGAGTCAATTTTGACAATATTCCTAGAAAATTATCTATTTCATTTACATTTTCAAATGTGTAATATTCTGTGTACTATTATCTTACAATTTAAAGTTCCCAAATTTAAAAGGATTGCTTCTTATGCCTAAGGCCATTTTTCTCTTGTTTTCTCTAGATCAGTGTTTTGAAGATTTACATGTTTTGTTCATCTCAAGGAATGAATTCTTGCTCTATTACTAAAGGCTATACTTCCTGATCATTTTCTGTATTATTAGTTTCTAATTCAACTTTAAAAATTCCTCTTTGCTTAATTGAAACTTGCATTGTTGTTTTTCCTCGCTGTCATTTATTGCCATTCTTTTGTATTTTCTAATAAACGCATTCAAGGACACAAATATTCCAATAATTACTGCTATAAGCAAATTCTGCAGGGTTTGATTTATAGCTCCTCATTGTCACTCTTTTCTGAGAAGCCTGTGATTTCAATTTCCATTTCCTTTTAATACAAGAACAATTCAGAAATCTGATTTTAAAATTTCACAAGGAGATTATTTTTGGCTGCTCTTTGCCTTTTCTGCCTTCATTATATTTGATGAGAGATGGTACCCTCTATTATTTCTGTGCTGACAATTTATTTTTCTTCTGGGGTATGGCAAGTATGCTATACTTCATGATGTCATATGGATTTTTAAAAATGATGTATAGCTTCTTTTTTGCTGGTAACAAAGAGGCTCTCTAAATGAATCTATTAGGGGGGGTCTGATGAGTTATTCAAATTCCAAAGCGGATTGATTGGACTATCAATACTAGAGTGTGTGAACATTTTCAACTGGATTGTGAGTTTGTCAATAGAGCTGAACATTTTCATTTCTGCTTTATTTATTTCAAAAAGATTCTGGAGTACATAAAGATTGATACTTTTTCTTGGAGACAACTCAGTAATAAAATCTTGCTTTTTCACATGTGGATTTTCTCTCCCATGAATCCTATTACTGTCAGAAACTCTTATTCCTGCAGGTCCTTTTTTCTGTAAGCCTTCCTGGAATTGCTACCCTCCACCCTTTATTTCCAGCCTTCCTGTCTTTCTATCGCAGCTAGACCTCCTGGACATTGTGTCGGTGTGCATCTCCTTCATAGCCCTGCCTTTCCACCTCCTGCTAAGGACAGGACGTTTTTATCCATTCACAGTTAAGACACTTGCTAAGAGTTGACCTGTTATTCCATCTTGTCATCTTAAAATGTGCAGTAGGACTCCCATAGAAATCATCTGGATATAAAGTTTCTCTTAGGGGAAGAAATTTAGAACAAATTCAATAAATGTAATGGATACATAATCATTGAAATGCTCTATTACATGTTATCTTTGGTAAGTTGTGTTTCCAAAGAATCCTCCCATTTTATCTGAATTGTAAACTCTTTTGCAGTCAACTGATTTATATCATTTCAGGTTTCTCCTGCTATGTCTGAAGAGCTATAGTGAACTCCCCACAATCTATATTGTTATTTTGGGTACTTTTGGTTCTTTCCCTTCTTTCTTCTTCTTAGTCTTACTAGTGGTTCAGTTTAAACACCTTCTCTTCCCCCAAAGAATTAAGTTTTAGCCTTATTAATTTTCTCTTTTGATCACGAGATAACCTCTTGGAGGTTGTCTTGGAGCCAGCAAAGTCCCTCCACCCTTCTGGGAAGACACACAGCTCTCGTAGACAGCACGTGGCTTGGTCTGCCTTCGCTGGGCCTGGCTCGTCTTCTCACACTTTATGTTCTGGAATTTGATCTCACCTTCTTTCCACCTGCTGCTTATTTGTGTTTATTTGTCTCACTGTTCTGGCCCTTTGCTGGGATCCATTACGTTTGCTGTTGTTATTTTGAAATTCCCATCTTAACTATTCATTTTCCATTTTGTTGATTTCTCCTTTTATCTTTAGTATCTGTTCTCCTCTACTTGCTTGATTCTAATTTGCTCATCTTTCCCTTACTTCCTAAGTGGCAATGTTGGACAATTGATTTTCCCTCTTTTCTAGTGTAAGAATTTTAAATCAACAGATTCTCCTTGATTCCTGTATTAGTTGCATCTCACCCATTTTAATATATTATATCTTCCTATTTCAACATTTTAGCATTTCTCTTGTGATTCCTTGTTTGACATGTGGGTTTTTTGAAACCATACTTCTCATACTGATCTACTTGGGACTATTTCTAGATATTCTATTGTTACTGAGTCCTTGTTTGATTTTGGTGTGGTTAAATATCAGGTGGAAAGATGTTTTTCTTTCTAAACTTACTGGAACCTTCTTGAATGTGTTCAGGGGCTTTTCTGGCTGAGCATAGGCTACATCTGGTCAGCGCTCCCCGACTGGTGTAGTTGAGATGACAGGTGCTCTGCAGTTGGGCTTAGCGCTCTGTGAAACAGGAGTCAGGAACTTGATGTCCTGCTCCTCTTCTCAGCACCTGTATCGCACACTAAGAGCTAGAAAAGGCATCCTGAATATTTATGATCATGGACCTGCCTTATCCTCTCTTTGCTTTTTTTCTTTCTGTGTTTTACAGTTCTGTTATTAGGTATAAGCACATTTCTGACTTATGCATTTCGATGACTGGACCCCCTCATCAGGATTTGATCTCCTTTATCTATGCTCCTATTTCTTTGCCTTGGAGTCTACTTCATCTGATATTAATGTGTACACAGGAGTTTTGGTGATCATCGTTTATGTCGTATGTACCTTCCTTCCTTTTACTCTCCTATGCCTGCCTTTCGTATTTAAAGCACATCTCTCAGACAGTGTGTAACTGGGTCGCTTTTATTTGATGCACTTGGTCTTTTTGCATTTGATGTGCTTGAATCTAATCACACCTCTGACGGTCATCTGTCCCATGATTTTTGTTTGTATGATTAGCCCATTATAATTTCTGCTTTTATTTTAAATCTACCACCTTACTATATGTTTTCTGTTTGTCTTATTTCCTTTTATTCCTCTATTCCCTTTTTTATGACCATTTTTTATTAATTAAATATATTCATAGTGTTTTAAAATTTTCCTCTATTGGCTTTTTTAGCTATATTCCTTTTATATTTTGATGATTGTTCAAGAATTAAAGTATACATCCTTTCTTTTTATTTCTCTTCTCTCACTCTTTTATTGGTGCATTACAGTTGTACTTTGATGGGATTGGTTGTAACACACTGAGACATGCACACAATATAACAATATAATTTGGCCACTATCACTCACTAACACTCTCCCGCCACCTTCCACCACCTGGGCCCTTTCCTCTATTGCTCTCTTTTGATTTTGCATAAGATCCCCACTCCTGCCCCACCTTCCTTTTCCTTCTTCATCTCCACACATGAGAGAAAACATAGGATTCTTGACTTTCTAAGTTTGGCTTATTTCCCTTTACAAAATGGTCTCAAGTTCCATCCATTTTATAGCAAATGACATAATTTTGTTTTTCTTTATGGCAGAATAAAACTCCATTGGGTATATAAACCACATTTTCTTTATCCATTCATCTGTTGATGGAGACCTAGGTGGATCTCATCGTTTGGCTATTGATACTCGTGCTGCTACAAACATGGGTATGCACACATCACTGTGGTGTGATGACTTAAAGGAATTAAAGCACACATTCTTATCAGAAGTTACTTAGCCTTGATATTGCACCACTTCAAAAAATACATCAGATCTTCACAACAATGTAATCCCATTCTCTTCTACATCAGAATTCTCTGTACATATATACACACCATTGACTGTCTTTCACTTCCAGCATATTCCCTTTTATAGTCTCTTACGCATGAAGCACATCCAGTGCTCCTGCAGTTTCAAGTTTCCTTCTAGCATCATTTCACTTCAGTTTGAAAAATTTCCATTTTCACTTCTTTTACTGCGGTTTACTAGTGGTGAATTCCCTCAGTTTTTCATTTACTTAGAGTATGTCTTTATTTCACCTTGACTTAAGAAAGCAATATTTTTATTCAATATTAGAGTCAAGGTCATTGATGTCTACATCAGTGGTTTTAAGATGTTCAATTGTTTTCTGTCCTCCATTGTTTCTGATGAGAAGGTCAGCTGTCATTTCTATCTTAGTACCCTTGTCTCCCCCCTTCACACACCTTTGGTTGCACCCTAGCCCTCCCCCAATTATATTTCAACTACTCAACTATGATACACCGTGTGTGTGTGTGTGTGTGTGTGTGTGTGTGTGTGTTGTCCCCTGCTTGCTGTTAACAGAACTTCTTGCATTTGTGCATTTGGAGGTTGATTATTTCAACAAATTTGGGAAATTTATTTCCAAGAGGGTTTGAAAGCCAGACTCATTGTCCATGTTTTCAGCTAAGGTTGGCCAATGGGAAGTACTGATGGAGACTGGAAGGCAGGAAAGAAGAAGGCTGACATTTATCTAACTAACTCCTGTTCTCTACCAAGTGGCTTTTTCTAGATGGGCTGCTACTCCTGCCTCCTCTAAAGTCCATGATACTTGTCAGAATACCCTTCATCTCAGCTCTGACAGGAGGCCATGCTGTGGTTCTCCTGGCATCTTTTGGAAGGCTCAGGAGCCTCAGTGTCTGCTGCCACCACCTAAATCTGTTTCCTTGCAAACCAAGGGCAGTAGCAGGTTCTTCTTGTTACTAACATCTGGACTGCTTTATTACCCATCCCTGCTTTGGTTTCTTAGTTTTTCCTTCATTCTGTAAATAATTCTTACTAAATTTCTTTATTGAAATACTTGAATTAATTTATCTTTCTGTTGTTGAATCTTTGAATTGTATCCATTAATTGAATGAAGTTTTAAAATTTTATTTATTTATTATTTATTTATTTATATTTATTTTTCAGTACTATATCATTATTGGTTAGGTAGAAACCTAGGAAGGAATTGGAGTTACTTCTACAAATTTCTTTGCTTTTGTCTTTGAAAAAAAATTCCTTTTTTACTAGGAGTATTGAGCAAATATCTACATATCCCTTGGATCATGCCATCTTTGAATTTTATTATGAATAGACAAGTGATTTTGGAAATATATTGGCTTTTCATTACACACATATCAACAGATTTAGTAATTATTATAATCTATTTTAAAATCATATGATTTTTTTTGTGAATCAGAGTTTAAGTAATGAATTTCTGTATTATAATGAGTTGTAAAGACCCTTATTTCCTAACATACATTTCAATTTTTTTTTCTTGAGTTCTTTTTAAGGAATAATTTTTCTACTAAGACATTTGGCAGAGACCTTGAACATCATGGAATCAGGTCAAGTAAACATATTGGAGCCTGAGAAAACAATGCTTCTATTAATATTTTATTAATATTTGACTGTAATAGTCTATTAGATACAGTGAAGAACATCTCAGAAGAGCTAGTGGTCTTTTGTTCTGGATGTATCTGAAGATCACTATTTTGAGCTTTGCTCAAATTTCAGGATCTACTAAGGCATGGGGCTAAGAAAGAAAAACAATGTTACTGATTTGATTATCTGCTTTTGCCCTGGTGGTATGTGTGACAGATGTGTATTTAAGCAGGGATAATTTTTTTTTTTTTGCTACTGGGGATTGAACTCAGATGCACTCAACCACTGAGCCACATCCTCAGTCCAATTTTGTATTTTATTTAGAGACAAGGTCTCACTGAGTTGCTTAGGGCCTCACTAAGTTGTTGAGGCTGGTTTTGAACTAGCAACCTCCAGCCTCAGCCTCCTGAGCTGCTGGGATTATAGGCATAGGCCACTATGCCCAGCAGGATGATTATTCTTAAAACTATGTTATAACACACAGAGTAACATAGTTATTCAAGAATAAATTGAAAATATGACTAGATTTACCCACAAAAGCAAAGAAACTGACTTAGTAATTTAAAAAATTTGAAATAATAATAAATAAATTCTATTTGTAAAGCATACCTTTGCCCAAATGGTTTAACTGGTGAATTCTTCCAGTCATTTAAAAACAAATTAATACAGAATATTTGCAAGCTCTTCCAGGAAATAGGAGAGAAAGAAACAGTTGCTAACTGTTCTTTTATGAGGTCAGTGTAACCCTGACAGCAATACCAGACAAAGCTCCTAAGAAGTTAAAACCCAAGACCAGCATCTCTTATGAATAGAGGTAAAAAATTCTTAACAAAAAGTTAGCAAACTAAATTCAGCCACATAGAAAAGGTTTTTGTTCCATGACAATGTGGGATTTACTCAAGAAAAGAAAGCTGGCTTAGTATCTGCAAATCACCCAATGTAACAGAGCATGTAAACGACATAAAGGAGGGAAACCGATCATCCCATAGCAGCATAAACAGCTTTTGACGAAGTCCAACACTGTTTCTTGATAAGCACGCTTCACAACGTATGAACGAGGTGGAATTTCCTCATTCTGAGAAAAGGGCCCTGTTGATAGCTCACAGTGAACCTCTGAGCATGGAAGGCCAAATATCCCATCCCAAGATCATGAGTGACAAAGGCTGGGCTGGAAGCTGGTCCTCAGCATTGCACTGGAAGTTCAAGCCAGGAAAACTAGGCAAAAATAAATAAAACCAAACCAAAGACAACAGCATGGAAAGAAGGATGGGCACTAGATTTGTAGGCGATGTGCTCTTGAATATAGAAAAGCGACCTACTGCCTGGGACTCAGAGCCAGAGTCGAGCCTCAGGGGGTCCTGTGCTGGTAGGCATTCAGGCCACCCTGGCATTCGTGTGCAGATGATGCAACGTGCCTACTGCCAGGTTGTCATGAACTGGATGCTTGAGTGTCCCCACACTCATGTTGAAATCCAATCCCAACTGTGACAATACCTGGAGGTGTGATTAGGGGATGAGAGTGGACCCTCATGAGCAGGATGCAGTGCCCTCACGAGCACTGGCTGGAGGGCAGCCACCTCTTCCTCCATGTGAGAAGGCAGGAAGAAGATGGGAGCCTGCCAGCGGCAAGAGGGCCTCACCAGCACCCGCCAATGCTGGCACCCTGACCTCCGGCTTCCGTCCTCCAGGACTCTGAGCACTGAATCTCGCTGTTCATTAGCCACGAGGTCTATGGCACTTTGCTAGAGCCGTCTGAGCTGACCAGGACACCAGGGAACAAAAAATACCACGAGGTAAAGTAATGGTTGGTCAAAAGCTCCTAATGATCACATTTATCCTGCCTGTTCTATCAGACGCCTGTTCAGGCCCATTAGGCAGACCAAGATGTTTGTGTAATTGAATCAATTTTAATTAACATTCTGGTTGCAAAGCTGGTTCTTTTAAACACACCAGCATAATTGATTCATATACTTGCTGAAAAGCAGGTCTGACTCTTCCCTGTCGTGGGGCAGGGAGAAAAACACACCTTTCAGCAATGACGTTCCACCCTGGCACTTTAATCAAGTGTATTGTTACCGCTAAGGAAAAGGCTGATTTGAGACAAAGCCTTTTCCCCTGCTTCTGTTCCTTTTCCTTTATGGCAGACAATGGCCCTGGCCAGGATGAGATATTCATTTGGTGGAAACACCCCCCAGATATACCTCCCCCCAGAAGCCTGAAAGTCAGACTTATCATTAGGTATTGTTGTGGGCCACTCTTGGTGTCTCTCCGTGGGATTTAATCCTGTGTACTGACTTCACATCCACTCTTCCCCACTGCCCTCACCGCCCACCCAAGGGAGACTCAGCCACGCCTATGTCACATCTGTCCCATGCCCCATGGGATTCAGCAAAGATGAAAGTAACTGAGGGAGGAAAGTGTTTAATCGTAAATTAGCATGAAATATAAAAATCCCTGCTCTGTGAATGACAGAACTTCAAAATGAAAGGGAATTCAATACAAAACAGAAGTGAAAGTCAAAAGGAGGAAGAGGTATTTAAATATTCACCACCATGAGAGTAGCCTTTCCCTGATTGTAGGTTTTTGCTTTGAAATTTCCAGCCATTTGAAGGTCCTAAGATGTTCAAGAGGGAAAAAGAGCTACCTTTGGGTGATAAGAAACGTCCCCTTCACATGATGAGGACTGGAGATTTGGTTTTTCACACGCACCTCATCTGATGGAAGACCCACAGTTTTCTTTTTCTGCTCTCACTCTTAGGTGAGTTCATTTCATCCAATGGATTAAAATTCTACCTATGAGCGAAATTTTCCAGATTCTCCATGCAACTCCTCCCATGAATCCATCTCCCTAAAACTCCATCACCTGGGTTTCTGACCCACCCCCACCTCCTGCGCATGTGTGCACACGCACACACATACACACACACACACACATCTTTGATTTTGGAACTGAGTCCCTGAGCCCATTTTTCTCTCCACTGTTTTTCCCTCAAGAGCCTTCTCTTCTGTAAATGCTTATCGTTTTTCCAGTTGCTCAGATGAAGAACAAAAATAAAACCCAACAAAACTTAACTTCTCATATTCTTCATAACCAGTCCCATAGCAAGAACTGTCTATGTCAATTTTCGTGATAAATCTCAGAGTTGGACTATACCTTGTCACCTCCAGGACCGTGCCAGTGCAAACCCGCACGTAGCACCTGGTCTTCCTCCTTCCTCCCTGTCCCCAGGAAGAGCAAGGACAACCTGGGCGAGCACAGACCGATCACATCCTTGGCTCAGAATCTGCCAAGGTTTCCCACAGGACCCAGGAAGAAATCCACAGTCCCTCAAGTGGCCTGCAGGTCCAACATGACCTGCCCTCTCACACTGCTCCTCCCACCCCATCTTCAAGGACTCTCCTGACTTGTGCCCCAGCCACTGTCCTTCACAGAGTTACCACCAGGAAAGCTGCCTGCCCAGTAGTTATTCTCCATCATTTCTGTTTAGAAAATCAGTCAAGACTGCTTTCAGTGGATGTGGATGATGCTACTATTAAACTATCTTAATTATTCTTTTTTCCTTTTGGGGCATAATAACAACATAAAAATGGCCACTTTGAAATGAGTATTAAGGAATTACTGAAGATTGAGTATTGAAATGTGTAATGAAACTGATATCAGCAAATCAACATTTCGAGAAATAATAGTTCTAAGGTAGTTAACTTTATAATATGGCTATTCATTTTTCTTAAGTAAAATATCATTATTAGTTTTACTTGGGCTAATGAAACACATGGCATTCAACTAAACTTTATTACAAAAAAATTATACCCTTGTCCTCATACCTGGTTTAACATTACCATTCCATTTTGCTGACAATAAGGAAAAAAAACCTAACTAAAATATACAGAAACATGTCATGCTTGATCATTGAAAGTATCTGCCATTTCTAATAAAGTTATACTACAAGGCAGGCAGAGTGAGAAAACAACTCCAAAAAGAAGAGCCAATTAATAATTTAATTGCCACCTATTTAAATTCTAAAACTAGAACCAGATTCAAAAATTATGGACTGAATAAGAATGCCATCAGACCCCCATTCTAAAAGCACTTTCCATCGCTGATCCTTCCCAAGTACAGATTCCTCTGTTCTTAATCACTCACTCACACACTCACTCACTCACTCACTCAGTGCCTTTGCTTGTTGGACAAACCTGAGGTGATGAACACGCTGAGGACCTTGATGTGATGGTTACATAAAGTGCACACATACCAAGACATCACACTGTGCCCATAAATATGTGCCACCATCATGTGTCAATTAAAAATGCAAAAAACTGCAAATGCACACACACACACACACACACACACACACGTCAATTTATCAAAAGGAAACAAAACCAAAAAAGCAGAGTATAATTTCATGAGCTAAGAAAACGAGTAAGGGAATGTCAGCAGAAGTGAGAAGCACCATTGCTCTGATGAAAATGCTTCCTAAAATATAACAGGATTGCTTTCCACCTAGATGAGAGCAAGACAGAGAAATGGCTGGGTACGCAGTGGGTGTTCACAGGCAGAATGCTGAGAGGCGTCCATGCTAAATGGACCAGGAGGAACTGGGAGCAGATACACGCTGGTGAGCCTGAGGGTTCATTTCTACCCAAGGCAGGTGACCTTCCAGGCATTTGATGAATCAGGAAGGAACTCAGTTCTGAACAAAATCAGGAGACAAGAAGTGCTCTCCCACCAGGAAAGAGAAAACAGAAAGCTCTATCCTCCAGCCAGGCAATTTGCAGGGAAGATAACTGTTGGGATCATGAGAAGAAAAAACTCATCTGTGAAAACTGAGATTCCCAATCCTGCTCCATGCCCGGGATGCCACTCCAAATTCACAAGGCCTGCTTGGTGTAGGGACCTTCACCAGGGACTCAACACAATACTGGGACTTGACCTCATGAATCCCAGAGGAACCTAGAACCAGAAACTATCCCACAGCAAGGTCTTTACAATGAAGAATACAAGAGATCGACCCTGACCAAAGCCTGCAGTGGATGAAGTCAGTCAAAACTGTGTGGAGAACACAGGAAACGCACCACCTTGAGGGAGTCTGCAGACAGACGGATGTCAGAAGGCAGACATGTGCTTACGAATGAGAAATAGCAGAATGAAACCAGTGATGTTTCCATATTATATGTGCAAAATCTGCCAATAAGCTGGAAGAACATAAAATACCCATAGCCAAAATACAGAAACATTTTCTGAAAAGTCAAGTTTTAAAAAGGACCAAATAGACTTCAAAACACACACACACACACACACACGCACACACACACGCACAGAAAAGATGAGACGTAATGTGTAAAGCAAATAAAGGGAGGGAAGGGAATAGGGGTAGGAAGGACAGTAGAGTGAAACAGACATTATTAGCTCATGTACATATATGATTGCATGTCCCATGTGATCCCGCAACATGTACAATCAGAAAAATGAGAAATTACACTCCATTTATGTATGATCTATCAAAATGCATAAATGCATTCTACTGTCATGTACAAGTAATTAGAACAAACAAACAAAATTTAAAATATGTAAAGGCAGAGAATTTTTTAGAACTGTGCTGAATTTTTAAGAATATGAGATCAAAGATTGTACTGAGTCACTTAGGTACCTAAAAACAAATTCACATATAGAAACAATATGATGAAAGTCCAGGGAAAAACAAAATTCTGAAAAGCACCCAGAGAGGAACAATAGATTACCTACAAAAGACTATAGTGAGACTGAAAGAAGATAATTCATCGGCAATAATAGGAAATGGAATGCAAAGGAAAGAGGTCATCATGATACTGAAGGTAAATACAACTTACAATTTTATTCCCAGTCTACATTCAAGAGAAAATGTGAAATAAAGCAGAGAGGTATTGTGTATGTGTGTGTGTGTATTTGTGTATGTGTATCCATATGCCCAGTAAAAAAAATTAAAGATAAAATAACTGGATCAACCCTTCAGAAATCAGGAAGGAGGTGAGAAAGAACCAAAGAAAAACAAAGTAAATGCAAGATAAGATGGTATGGTAGAAGGAGGTCCATGCTCATCAGTGAACTATCCCAGCAACAGAAATCACATTTGTTGTAAGCAGGACACAGGGATAACTGTGTGCTTTTCTGTATCGGTGAAATATTTCCTAGCAAAAATGTTTAGGAAGAAAAAGAAAGAAGAGAAATCACAGGAAAGGCGGATGAAGGAGGAAGGTCTTGTAACAATAGTTGTGAGACAGACGCAAAGCTTGGGAGGTCTGCAGGAGGAGGCAGCGGCTCCCATGGTGCTCCTGTGGACACCCGGGGAAAGCAACCCATGCAGGATCAGAAGGCACAAGCTTCAGTGCGCACTTGTTGCTCAAGGGAAAATCAAATCCATGGGTGATGGAGCGTGAGAACATGGACCTCTGCGGCCTCATAGGGTGCCGCACAACAGAAGAGAGGCCAGAAAGCCAACACCAGGCAGCAAGGATGCGGCATGTGTGCTTCTTAAAGTGAAATCCCACGAAATATTCTCCTTGCTCTCTGAAAGTCTTTCTGTGTTGTCTTTTAAAAGGCCCCAGTCGCTGTCCCTTCTCCCGACTCTTCCCAGTGAGGGATGGATCTTGTTTTACTCTGATGGGAGGTTTCCCTGAAAATTCTGACAGTCTAGAAAAAGGGATCCTGGTCCATAAATCCCAAAGCTGATTCTTGGGGGTAAGAGGAATATACTGGGAACTCTTCCAAAGCCACAACGGACATCTCAGGGACTGCAAGTATGTGAACAATGCTTTGCTTTGTCATGACTTTTGCAAATGCCATTGCACTGGCTCAGTGCCCAGAATAAAACCCTCTGGAGCATGGGGTGGCCGTGGGAACACAGCACTTCCTTCTAGCTTGCTGAGCATCTTCGTGAGTTACAGTGCAACCCAGTCCAAGCAGCTTGCTGCTCACATATATCAGCAGTGCCATGGGAGCTATGTTCAATCACACAGCTGAATTCCACTGGTTCCAAAATGGTGCTTTGCAATGGAATATTACTTGGACATAAAGAAAAATGAAATCATGGCATTTGCCCAAAAATGGATGGAACTGGAGACCATCTTGTTAAGTGAAATAAGCCAGTCCCCAAAAACAAAAGGCTGAACGTTCTCTCCGATACATGGATGTTAATACACAATAAGGGGGACAGGGAGGAAGGAATAGAGGTTCGTTGGATTAGACAAAGGGGAAATGAAGGGAAGGGAGGGGGCTGGATGGACTGAACATGACTTTTCTATATTCACATACAAATATATGACCAGGGAATCTCCACATCATGTACACCCACAAGAACAGGAAGCTATACTCCATGTATGTATGATAGAGCAAAAAACACTCTGCTCTCATGTGGAACTAAAAAGAACAAATAAAAAATGAAAAAAAAAAAAAAAGGAAAACGGTGCTTTGGCTTTTACACAGTCGGTGCTGATAAGGGGAAAGAAGGCTGATTCTAGAAATTTTTCTACATCTCCAATTATTGTCAGAAGGACAAGAGTTTTTTCCCCTCTTTTGTTTAGATTATAAAGTGAGAATCAGAATTTTTCGAGAAAGCTGCTTGCCGTGTATTGCTCTCATTGAGAAGGTGAAGGAAGATCACGGAGGCCTCCCTGAGTGCTTTCTCGCCAGTAGGTAGCACAAGGAAGAATCTGCCCCAAAGCAAGGAGCCCGGTGCTCAGGCCCTCCACTCTGTACCCAGTCTCTCTTGGAACAGTCACAGATGATGGCAGAGGGTGGATTCAGACAGAGGGAGGGAAGCGAGGTTCATGGGACCTGAACCTCACCTCCGTGGGCAGGAGGCAGCTGCCCAGGCATCCTCCGTGCTGAGGGACGGAATGATGCTGATTGTTTAGCAGGAGTCACACCAGAAGGAGGTTGTGCTTGTTGAGGTCATTTATTTCTTAGACTGTGCATTGGAGTGATACCAAGACCCATGCCAGAAGGTCACACTTACCTTAAAAAATCCCTGAGGGGGTCAGTGTGTCCACTTTGAAAACTAAGATTTTTGAAACTGACCAAAGCACACGGGGTACTCCACCTCCAAGACCCCGAGTTACCCTACCTCTGCCATGACGTGATGAACAGCTGTCTGAATGTCAGCCCTCTTTCATGCCCCGGAACACAGCTGGGCTCGGGGGAGAGGTACCATGGCACTCCCAAGGGAAACCGAGGTACTTACTTGGGCAACACGAGAATCTGCACGATGAAGATGCAGAAGAAGATGAGGCAGGCGCAGGTCACGTAGTACTTGAAGGCTGGCAGCGCTGTGGCCCGGTACTGCAGGGGACAGCAAAGCAGGAGTCAGGTTTCTGCTAGAGAAGGGCCGCCCAAGGCGGCAGCCGCCTCGCTCACCCCCTGGTGAGCTGCAGATCACAGCACCCCCAAGCAGAGGCCGCTCACCAGGCCCCGGAGCTTCCTCCCAGGGAACCGCCAGCGAGTCCCAGAGGGCACAATTCAGGAGTGCAGCTGTGCAGACACCTGTTTATAAGTAACTGAGTCACAGACGCGAGGAGACAGGCGCCTGGCTGGAAGGCTGACTGCATGAATGGAAGGAACCACAGAACGTGCCATTTCATGTAAGAGTGTCGCACTGTTGATGGGGTTGAGGAAATGCAAGATGCATGCGTTACATTTAGCATTTTGTTTTATTATTTATTTCAATGCTGCTTAGCTGAAGCAGAGAGTGGAGACCTGGGGGAGACCTGGGGGCTGGCTCCTGGACATGCCCCTCCTTCCAGTCCAGCAGTCAGCAGGGCACACTGGGCTCCCAACCACCCAGGACTGTGGACTGACCAGTGCTGGCTGCCTGGCTGGGCTGCCCTGCTTGACCTGTGCAGGCACATGGTCACTGTGGCACATGTGATGTGATCTCCGTGGCACGCAGCCCTCAGCACAAGTCTGTCTCTCCAGGGCCTTCAGGTCCTGGCTCACTCATCCTCACAACAGCCTGCAGGGCAGAAGCCATGGCTGTCCCTGGTTTGGATGATGGGGCTGCGGGGGATTGTGTGGCCACACTCTCAGGAGATCCAGTGTAGCAGGAAGCCAGGACGCTCCTCAGGTGGACTGGATTGACTACCATCCACGAAGCCACACTGCCCCCGCAAAGAGGGTTTATAGTAAAATTAGAGGAAATAGAACTCTGACAAGCTCATTGAAGCCTTCTGAAAATACTGTCAGGTCACACTATCCTTCACCCAAGTGATGGGGGTTCAGTGTTGAAGCATGGACTCCCGTGGGCCGCTGATGCCTGGCTCCCGAGGGCCCGGAGCGCAGGCTGGACACGGCAGGACAGAGCGGGCTTACGTCCCCAGACACTCTAAATTGTACCTCAAAGTTGGCATCTGCAAACCTGCACTCCTGGGAATGGAAGCAAAAGCGGCATTTGTAATGATAATTACCTTCTCTACTAGAATTTTTTTCAAGCGACTTTTGGGACTGAATAGCCAGGATAATTTACATGCTGATGAAGAGGTTAAATTAGCATAATTGTGAAGGGTGATTCCATCCTATGCATTCCATTACACCCTTATCTTGTGACTTCTTCTGCGCTTTGTACAGAAATATGAGGTGCAAGTGCATTTTCGAATCAGCAAGGGAAATGGACTTCCACGGGGAAGGAATAATGAAACAGGTAAGCAGGCAGCCAGTGAGTATGTGTCGGTCACTCCAGGCTGACAGGGTGGTCAGCAAAACCTATTTTATCCAGTGTCAATTTGCTACGCCATCTAAATCCTTTACTTAGATGTAGAAAACTGATTTTCTTGATCACAAATGCAAAGGAAAGTTTGGGTGGACCTGTCATTTCCAACCCCGACGAACTTTAGAAGGACTTTTGATGCTTGATGTTTTATTTTGGTATCTATAAAACAATGAATCCGATTCTTTTCTCAACATAATTTTAATACGGTGACACCGAGCTGCCATTGATCATTTCTGCTCAAACCAAGTCTGTAATTATCTGGTTGGATGAATGAGACGCCCTCTAAGTCCTACCTCTTCTCTGGACCCCCTAAAACAAAGGGCGAATGACAAAAAGTTGACCTAGAAGAATGACCGTCCTTACTGCGTAATGGCCGGCGTCATTCAGCAAGGCCACGCGAAGCTATTTGTAAAAACGGATCATCTGCTTCTTATTTGTGCCTGAAACAGCTCCTTGAAAGTCATAATGTGAAAACATTCACATGCAACAAAACTTAAAAGTGGGGGTTGGTTTCCTAATTTTCCTGAACAGGTGTTGAATGTAGACTCATATTTTTGTCAAAAACATTAAAGCAATTGGTGTAAAGACATTGAGAATTTGTCAGGAGGGATTTTGCTTTCTCTTGAAGACTTTTCTGAGAACAGGTCACATCAAGGAAGCCAGGCATTAGCTGCTGGCCCCTCTCTTCGCACCAGATCTCAAGAGTGCTGCAGCCACCATCTACTACCCAGAGTGCCAGGCAGGCTGAGAGGCCACAGGGGGTGGCTCAGTGGCAAGAGATATGCTAAAACAATTTATGCAGGAAAGAGGCACAGAAGCCAGAAGGAGTTCTGATAGAAGCAGCTTAAATACCACATGCAAAATCATGAGTCCCAGCTTACGAAGGAGTTCAAAATGACCAATTCAGAAAAGCCAATAGATTTTGAGTAAAAAAAAAAAAAAAAAAAGAAAGCTTACTTCTTTCTCTAGAATTTTGTTATAGAAAAGCAGTGAGATTCTCTGAATGTCTTCAGACTTGAGCCATTGCCTGGAAATGAAAAGAACAGTCATCATGAAACCAAAGCTCCAACCAAACATCTGGAACTTTTTACGAAATGATTTGCATTCTTTCTTGATTTTAAATCATCCCAAACTGAATATTTTTAAAAAATGTATAATGCCAAGTTGTTGGATATGGAATGCAGAGATTGTTAACAGGAAGTGCAGATATGACATTTCCAGTTGCACCTCGCCCTCCTTAGAAGGTCCTATACTACAAACCAGCCGCCATGTCAAATTGAAACTCAAGGTGTCCAGATTAAGCAATTAGGGAGAAGTCATCAGGATTCGAGTGCACCAAAAAATTGATTCCTTGCACTTTTTCTGAAGTCACATGGGAGCTTCATCTCTCCAGGACTTGGATCCTACAAAACTGCCCCTTTTCTTGCCTTAGGGCTGGTAGCACATCACTCTAAGTATCCGGAGTGCAGAAAGACTTGGGACCTGGGAAAGGAGACTGTGCCTCTTCCACAGTGTCTGAAAATCCTGCCATTATCATTCTTTAAATCTCAAAAAAGGAAAAATCATGTCCGAATGCAATTTAAAAGAACTGTAAAACCTGATATAACAAGGATCTGCTGATGCAAAAAAATGTCTGAATATCTATATGTTTCTCCAATGTTGAAAAAAAAGAGTTACATGGAATTTTACGTTCTTCCATGCTGATCAGCTTAGGTCTCTTTTCAGAAAGAGCTGTCAATAGAGAAGGTAAGGAGAAACCTTTCACTTGAGTGCCGTACAGGACCACAAGCCTCAGAGAGATACCAGACTCCACCGCAGAAGCAGAAGCAGAAGCAGAGGCAGAGGCAGTGCACGTGACGCCCGACAGGGTCACGGCCTTGGCCACACACTGGATGAACACTTTCTGAAATAAAGTTAAGTGACATAGGAAGATGTGCCTTCTTCTACCCATGAATGCAATGCAGGAATATAAGAAAAATCCAGTTCTGTGCATAAGGAAAAGAACCCTGGAACACGGGATGGGCTGTTAGTCACTGAGGAATTATACTTTTATTATCCTCAAATGAAAACTTAGAGGATTTTGGAAAATATAAAAATCTCAACTATATATCCATACACACGTTTGTGTCTATGTTTGCATCTAACTGTATATACCCATATTTACGTCTACGTCTGTACCTATATCTACCTACCAAGACCTCATATGTTAGGACAGTAGAACAAAAATTATGTTTCACATAAATTTCCAAAAAAGCATTGTACCTATTCAAACAATGATCAATTCACACCATCTCTTCCGTAGTATGTTTTCAGGCCCTTGGTTGTGTTTCTGTGGATGGTCCCCTCCAGAGATGTAGTAGAAAGGTAGAGGGGGACGGCCTTTGAGACCAGCGGGAAGGGCCGGGGAATGGGACCACTTCTGTGCCAGCAGAGGTGCCCCTGCCTTCTGCTTGCAGGTGAGGTCTCTAGATGTGGGCTCAGGTACAACAGTCAGGGACCTGGCCACCCACGAGGCCAGCCCACAGAGGAGGGGAGTCACCAGGTCTGCTTGGAGCCCCTGGGCCATCCTTACACTCTTACGGCCAGAGGCCACTCAACTAGCTGGATGAATCCAGGCTCAGCTACACACGGTGCACCGTTCACTGAGGCAGGAAGTCAGCCACATGTCCATGACGACTGCCATTAAAAGTGAGATGGATACAAATCTGGATTTAATGTCATTGCCTGATTCAACGTTATGAACTTCAGCACCTGGGAAATGCCATTTTTGGTATTTCTCACCATTGTACCAGATACAGAACTATATTATTGCTCTTTTACATAAGACTAGATGGAGGATGAAATGTCACCCTTTAGTGTCTAGTCTAGTGTTGTGCATATCTAAAAAGAACAAATAAAAAATAAAAATAAACTAAAAATATATTAAAAGGTCCAGAAAATAAATTTTTTTGTCTTTCATTTTTTTAATTTTAATTTTATGTTCTAATTAGTTGTACATGCCAGTAGAATGCATTTATACATTTTGATAGATCATACATAAATGAAGTGCAATCTCTCATTTTTTCTGATTGTATATATTATAGGATCACATTGGTCATGAAGTCATATGTGGACATGGGTAATTATGTCTGTTCCACTCTACACTCCTTCCTATCCCTTCCCCCCACTTCACTCCCCTTTCCTAATATAAAGTAACTCTACTCTTCCCTATCTCCACCCCCTCTTATTGTGCATGAATTAGCATCCCCATATCAGAGAAAACATTTGGCCTTTGGGTTTGGCTTATTTCACTTAGCATGAAATTCTTTAACTCTATCCATTTATCAGCAAATGCCAGAATTTCATTCTTCATTAAAGCTGAGTAATATTCCATTGTATATAAACTGGGAGAAAATTTTTACTACATGCACCTCAGATAAAGCATTAATCTCGAGGATATAAAAAGAACACAAAAAAACTTAACACCAAAAATCCAAATAACCCAATCAATAAATGGGCTAAGAAACTGAACAGATACTTCAAAGAAGATAGACAGTCAATCAACAAATATATGAAAAAATGTTCAACATCTCTAGCAATTAGAGAAGTGCAAATCAAAACTACTCCAAGATTTCATCTCACTCCAGTCAGAATGGCAATTATCAAGAATACAAGCAACAATAAATGTTGGCGAGGATGTGGGGGGAAATCATTCATACATTGTTGCTGGGACTGCAAACTGGTGCAACTATTATGGAAAGCAGTATGGAGATTCCTCAGAAAACTTGGAATGGAACCACCATTTGACCCAGTTATCCCACTCCTTGGTTTATACCCAAAGGACTTAAGATCAGCATACTACAGTGACACAGCCACACCAATGTTTTTAGCAGCTGAACTCACAATGGCTAAACTAGGGAACCAACCTAGATGTTCTTCAACAGATGAATGGATAAAGAAAATATGGTGCATATATACACAATGGAATATTACTCAGAAAATAAAATTTAAGATTAATTTTAACCCTACCCACGTTTGGGTTAAATGTTAATCAAAATATGAATAAGATGTGCAGATAACTTGCTAACAATGTTTTTTTCTTTATTGAAACAGAAAAATCAAATGTAAAAATGCTCCTGGATAGTTGAAGCTTGGAAATAACTGAGTGCAATGGATGAAGTAGAAATAAAGCCTGTTCTTCATTCCTTAGCAGCCCAACACTACCACTCTGGGCTGCAGTCACCTGTGTCCTGCAGGCGCTCAGGAAGTGCTCAGGATCAGGACTTCCTGTCTAGAGTCCCCAGAGCCCACATCCCACTTCCTAAGCCAGGAGTGCTTGAGGACATGACTGCATTCCATCTAGTTCATGCTCTGGCCTCCTTTGCCCACAGCAGTGCAGTTTGATCTGGGGCTTCTCCTTGAAGCGATAGGAGATGGACCTAGTTCTTAACTTTGTCCTTAGGATTAAGGAGGGCATTTTCTTCCCACAGATTTAACTTCCTTCCTTCCTTCCTTCCTTCCTTCCTTCCTTCCTTCCTTCCTTCCTTCCTTCCTTCCTTCCTTCCTTCCTTTCTTTCTTTCTGGCACCAGGGACTGAGCCCAGGAGTACTTAAGCACTGAGCCACATTCCTGGTCCTTGTTATTTTTTACTTTGAGACAGGGTCTCACTAAATTGCTTAGGGCTGAGGCTGACTTTGAACTCACGATCCTTCTTCTTGCTCTCCCCAGCCACCAGAATTACAGGTGTGCACTGTGGCACCAGCTCAGATTTAGATTTTTACGTGAATTCTCTGACGCAGCCTGAGTTCACATTACTGATTTGAAAAAATTCAGAGATTTAACAATGTACTTTGGTTATTTGAATATGAAAGATTTATGTTGGATGATAAGGTCAAATGCTATTTCTGGAAATGAGAACTACAGAGAAAGAGGACGGGATAGTGGGGAAGAGGAGAGGAAGTACGTGTGTGTGTTACTCATGTTCTCCTGACATATACCCGACCCAAATAGTCCGTGGCATGAGGAATTTAACCCTATCCCTATCCCTGGGTTACACTATTAGTGATTCCCTAATAGTTTATACTAAGTTTTTTCTCCCCCTGCTACCTAGGCCAAGGCCAAATAAAGAAAATTCTAGACAAGATCCTGACTGGATGGGATGGGCAGAGGTACACCCACATTCTCATGGAGAGTCATTCTGGAATGTAAGAATGCAACCTCTCATAGACAAGGGAGAAGGAAGTAGAAGCTGCTTTCTTGCTGCTGTCGGGGATGCTCCTGTCCCCGCCACTGCATGTGCTGAAATCCTGACCTCCAGCATGGCCGTATGGGGAGATGGCCTCTAAGCAATAGCTGAGGCTGAATGAGGCCATTGGACAGGGCCTTTCCTGATGGGGTTGGCAGTCTTACAGGACCACCCCTTAGAGAGCTTTGGCTCTGCCCACCTGGGACACCCCAGGAGAGGCAGGCTTATGTGCTGTTTGTCAGATGCTGAGCTTTGCTCATCTTTTTATGAATGCTTGATAAATGGGTAAGTGAAGGAATAGAGAATAATCTGCATAGAAGTCAAGAGCAGCAAACCACTGACTGGGACCTCAGGCCTAGAGCCCAGTTGAATCCTCAAGTGGAAATTAAAAGGTGAGGGGACGCCACAACAAAACCAGAGGAGGTAGCGAGTATTCTGTAGTATTGTGTAACAAAATGTCATGATGCCGATTAAAGATATATGCATGGGAACTTCCATGTAGAAAACGTCCCTTTTATTTTTTGAGTACTGTGTGGACTTATTCTCTAATTGACTTCTGCAATATGTTGGGAAAATCACTACAAAGCAGTTACATCAACCTGAGATCCCACTTTAGAATAAAATGCATGAGGACACAAAGTGTCAACTAAACATGAATTTAGATACCAGACGATACAAAGACAGCAGACAAGTCAAAAGCAACCTTAACAGAGATGAAGCCAGTGACCGTACTTTCTAAGGATTCCTTAGCAGGAATGCTCTAAGGTGGTGCACAAGTGTTTCAGGAGGGCAGGGATTCTGCACGAGCACAGCGGAGGCTGACTTTAGAGACCAGGTTTTTAATGCTGCTATTATTATTGGCAGCTAAGCTTTGTCAAGATTTCCTTTCTTCTAATGTCCTATATTAGTCTGGAGGGTCACAGTATCAGCTGAATGATTTCCTTCCCCCTGCAATATATAGAATCAGATGCTTCCCCAGGTGTTAGCTGCTGGTAGGACACAGGGAATTGTCTGCTTCCTGGTTTGTGACATGTGACATTTTGACTGGTGTGGAGGTGAGGCTGTTCTCACACTGATCCTGGTGCCGGAGAAAGCAGAGCATTTGTGCAGGCCCTGCTGTGGGCCCCAGGCGCTCTGGGAGGTGGGAGCCTTTGTCCACAGCAGCATAGGAAGGTCAGGGTTCTCGTCGCAGCATGCCTCATTGCAGCTCTCGTCTGATTAAGATGCTGCATTGCACGGATGCACAGACCTTTACACACACGCACACACACACACACGCACACACCTTACATACATGTTCATGTGATTCTTTCATAACCTCTGTAAATATTCTAAATATTTACGTGGAACAATCTAGAACAGACATGCATTTTGCAAAGCCATGTGTTAATTGAGGCCCTGTAACTTTACAGTAGTAGTAGAGAGTTCTAGGTGAGAATAATTTACACTTTTCAAGAGTTGACTTTCAGGATAAAAATCTAGTTTGTTTCTGTAAAGATGTAACCCTTTCTGAGAAGGTTTCTCATGCAGACCTACTGCTGTCCACTATGATTCAATTCTACGATGATCCGTCGAGTGTGTAATGTGTGCCAGAACCACACAGAGTGGCTGCCGCCTGCTCTTCATGGTGCCTCTGTGCCAAGCCACCTCAGGAGAATGCAAAGGCGGATGGATGTGATCACTCTTCCCAGGAGGTGGGAGCTGACACTTCCTTTAAATTATTTTTTCTCTGCATCTCTTAGATCATTTAAAACCATAGCAGCAATTTTGACTTCACAGGATGAATGAATGAGTCTTCCTCCCACTGCTCTCTGTGAATTCTGATTTCAACACTCTCCTGGGATCTAGAACAGTGGGTATCTCAACACTCACCAATTTTGCAGAGGAATTGATGCATCCTGAATGAACGGTGCCGCAGGATACAATCTGAAGATTTCCCCATACAGAAGCCCCATTAAGCTTTTGTAAACACTTCTTGCTGAACACATGAGGTAGTAATGTTCAGCCTATGATTACCTTTCATGTTGTTTACTAGTAATTGACTTGGCAAATATTTTCTAGACAGGGATTAATTTTTTTTAAAGATGAAAGAAATACTATTAACAAAAGCCATCAGGAAGGACAATTGAGTTGAAATCAATGAATTGTCTCAAAAGGCTTGGTTCTGTCATGATATGTATTGCAGAGCCGAGCATGAAACTTTTTAAAAATATTACATTATTTTTAAATAAGAGGGTTTAAAATGAGCTAATTTAAGATGATCAGATACTCACTTTTGTGCATTGATCCCATCAATTGCTTGGATCATCCTTTCATTCAATTCTTCTTCAAATCTTTTCTTTTGTGACTTGGTTCTAAATGGAAAAGCAATTCAATAAGAGTACTGGTACTAAAGCACGTTATCAGGCCTATTTTCCTATGATGTCAAAACTTCTGTTTAACTTTGTTAATAAAGGGAAAAAAGAAAAAGGAAAGTGACTTTTCCCTATCAGCACAGCCCCACTCTTCAGACTCAACGAGTTGACTCGAGTGTTTGATTCAGGAAGATGTCGGCTTATCATTCAGATAGTGAAATGCACCAACCAGGCTTTGACAATCAACGCTAAAGACACCTGTGTGGCATCTGAGATGAAAGAGCTTTCTCCCCTGAAACCAGCTAGCTCTGACTTGCTGCCTTCCAGCGTTGCCTGATGGCAGAGGACACTCGCTCTGGAAACTCCCCTGTTAAAATCTGGTGTGTTTGATAAAATAGGCATTCATCTCTCAGGCTTTTCTTGGTCAGATTTTCAAGAATTTGCAAAAGTAGTCTTATTTCTGCCATATGGATGCTTCGTTGTATGTATGTCAATGTTCAACTGTTTTTAAAAGTGCCACTCATAGAAAACCCAGTGACATCTGCAGACTTGGTCTTGGAAGCAAATGATTCTTAACCATGAGATGTTTTCCAAATGAATTATGCTACCTAATAATGAGCTCTCCCCAAAGATAACTCAGCAATTCTCAAAGAATGATGTGAAGGAGAAAACTGAACTAACACCTATTTTTAAAAGCTAAATATCTACTGCAAAGATTGGCGGCACAGCCTGGCCCTCACCAGTTAGCCAGCTGAGCAAGGCTGTGCCTCTGTCTTGGACAGGTGAAGATTCTGTGTGTTTTGGTTGGTTAATTATTAAATGAATAGATGTTGTAATCTGGAAAAAAAATAACACTTTTCTGAGATCGGAATTGCCTCTAGGTATAGATAAGAATAGCCTTAGGGGTACAATGTCAAATTTATCATTGATCTGTAATTAAATGTCACAGGACTGTTGTTAATGAGATGAAAGGGTTTCTCAATCCCAGACCCTGTGTTCATGGATTCGTGCCCTCTGCTCCTGTCCGTCTCAAACAGACAGAGGGCAGTCTCATTCAAAACCCAGAATGATATCAAGTGATCTACCCACAGATAAGGAGAACTGAATTAAGAGGTCTTAGCATATTAAATTCCAATCCATTTCAATAAGAATTAATTTTTAATCCTTTTTTTTTTCTTTTAGATGCTGAGGATGGAACCAGGGCCTTGTACGTGCTCAGCAGGGGTCCAACCACACATGCTCAGCCCCTTCATTCTTTGTGAACGAGCATCCTCCTTCATGGGTCAGGAAACCCTAGTGACGTGAGGTACAACCTTTGGCCCTTGATTTTAATTTATCAGTTTCACAACTAGACTTCAGTTTCTTGACTTCAATTTGCTGACTGTCTCCTTCATAAAGTCTCGCAAAGTCTAAGAAGGAACCATCGGTACCTTGAGGCTCACAAAAATACGATGTTCAGGCTTGCAAAGTGTTGCCTTGGCTAATCTGCTTAGGACCAGCTTGGCTAATGCCCAGAGAGTCCAGCGTCATAAATGGGACATAGGACACAGCCGTAAGTGCATGGAGTGTCCATCATTTGAATTCAGGAGCTATCTGCACAAGGCCCCTGATGTACATCTGGTTTTCTTGGCTATGAATCTGTCCTCTGCAGTGAAGATGGTAGGGCATCCTTAGGGATGATTTGTCAGGAGATCTTGATCTACCAGCCAGAACTCTGCTTCGCAGATTTTCAATACTGCTGCTTCTCTGTCCTCACACTGCCCCTGGCCCCACAGTGGGTCTTCCAATTGCTCTGTACCCCAGTCCCTCTTCCCAATTTGTTGTTATTCTTTCTCTCAAGCTCCCTTCCCAGGTTTGTCCCCCACATAGCTGGGCTGTTCTAAGGAGGTGCGGAAAAGGCCACATGATACCTGCCCTGGACCAGGCTGGAGTCTCAGAGAGGTTTATCAGAGCCCATGTCACCAAGCCAGGAAGTGGCAGGAAGCTAGGTGAGTGTGACCAGAGCAGCACTCTCTCCAGGGGTCCTGGAGGCCACTGAAAGGCAGCCCCACAGAGGAAGGAGTGCAGGAGCCTTAGCACAGCCAGCAGGAGGAGCGGCAGGAGGTGTGCAGGCTGGGGAGTCACAGAGCCTGCACGAACCCTGGCTTCCTGTCCTGACATGTGCCCCTGGCACTCTGCTGAGCAGGGGACCTCGTCTCTTCACTTCCTCAGTGCTTCCAGGCTCAGTGTGGATGGAAAGGGCTGGTGGTCACCACCTTCCTGCTGCGCTCAGCCCAGGATGGGGGGTACTCTGAGGTGTTCCCACTGTATTTCAGTAAATAGACTCTTAGAGCAGAATTGTAGGCAGAGGGACACAGACACCAAAAGAGATATTGAACATAAAGTGCCAGGAAGTCTGACATTCTGGAAACGGCAGCTCATGCATGCACGAGCACAGAATTGCCTTTGGGTCATGCTCTGCCAAGGTATCCTCTGGTCCTTAATGGTCCTAAGATTAGCTCTTTAGTAGAGTGTATTCCACTTAAAAAGTAATGCTTCAGAAGTCTAAGAACCCCATTATCCTTAGGCCTAAGGGATAAGGGGTGCAGGTGTTACATCTTAATCTTAAGATTTCAGTTGCATGAAACAGAAGTGAGCGGTCATTATACACATAACGTCACATGGCGTTCCGGGACAAGTGCTCTGCGGCCATGCTTGGCAGGTAACCCTCGGCGTGTGTTCAGTTCTACTTGGATACAGGCTTTTCCTGTAAGAAAACACGTCAACTCTCCCACTGTCCCTTTGTTTCTGCAAACCTAGCAACACCTCCCATGAATTGACCTACGTGGGGAGAGAGAGTTTGCCTTAGCTTTGGGTCCTACACCACACAGGCTTCATTCGAGCTTCCTGGTATGAGTTTGGTGAACTCTCAAACCAAATTCATAGTAACACTGGGCCCGAGAGAGAGAGGAACCCAGGGTCAAAAAGGGGAGTGCACGCGAGTCTCAGCGTGGATGGTGACCAACCAACCCACCAACTAATTGCTGGACACGTGGGGAGTATTGAGGAGGGCAGGCTGTTCCTCGCTTCACTTCAGAAAGGCTGGGCTTGCTTTAACCTTCAGGATTCAACCCAGAAATTGATTGTCAGCAATGTACTCATTTTAAGTCCATCCAATCTTTACTACATACTGGTATTAAGAAGAGTCATTTTAAGAAAACCAGAGTCTAAGGTGCCATTTTCCTTTTTCTCCCCTAGTTCTAATAACAAGATACTAACAATCTTATTTTTAGAAGGTGGAAGCAATTTAATAGGGTTTTTCACAAGTAGCTGCTCTTTTAGAAGAAGACTTTGAAATGACTACAGCTGATGATAATTATTCTCAGAAATAAGTAAAAAGCAGGAAGTCTTGGAAAGTTAGTCAAAGATATATACCATACCTTAAGGTGCGGTTTTGAAAATTATGCTGACCCATCGGTACATCCTACATTAAAAAAAAGCTTATTAGTTGCCAAGAACATCTTTCAAGACAAATATTGCAATGATAATGACATAAGTTGTATTTCTTCTTTTATCCTGGCAAGTGTTGTGTAGGTTACGAGCCATTGCCTGTGTGAAGAAAGAGCTCAATTGTAAATTTGAATCGAGATTTAAAGCCTTGCTTATATTTGGAATGTGGTGTCGTCTATAAACTCTAGATGTTGGAAATATCAGGATCATCATCTGATTTAAAAATCTTTACATCCTGATATTTGCAAATTTGATTTTAAACAATGGTCTGCAGGGAACCATTACTAGGGTTACTCTGAGCCACTTAAAATCATGTGAAAACAGCAAATTAGAAGGTGCTTTAAAACACAAACATAATTGCAAGATCTACCATGGATCCTTATCTCTGAGCTGAGTTCTAAGAAATGGTACCCTAGGCTAAGTCTGTGGAGTCACGGACACTGGGTGAAAAGAAGGCATCAACAGGAGAGTTCTGGACGGTCCAGAAAGAGGTGTGGAAGGGGGACACTGGTCAGAGTTTACTGACAGAGAATTCACTGCCCAGTATTAGTTTGAAACATGAGGAAAATAAGATGCACTTCTGAACATTTGTGGTAGGAAATGTAAATGAAAGTTGGAACAAAGAAGTTTTGAAACTTGTTTGAGGTTTGATTTCGAAGGTCATCTTAGGAATTGTATTTAGACAAAAAAAAGTAAGATTTTTAAAAACAGGTAATTGCACTCCACGTCTTATTACATATTTTAAAACAACGCATTATTCAACATGGAGTAGATGGGATTCTGCAGAGGGGATTAGATAAAAGAAACGACAGTTGTTCCACTCTGGAATGTATCAGTATGAACTACAGTGGAATCTCTCTGGAAAAGTGGTCCCGGCTCCATGCACTAAGCACAGACTTGGGAGCTGAAGGAGTAATTTCAAGGTCTAGGTTGAGAACTGAGCAAATGAGGTCTTGTGTTGGATAGGATCAGTGAGAGAGTGAGGAGACTTGGGACTTTCTTAAGACTTGGGACTTTCTTAAGATGTCTGTATTGATTTCTGCTAGGGCAATAAAAGCCTTGGCACTGAACCTGCGACAGGTGAGACCAGAGAGTCAAGAAAACTGCACTTGTGCAAGAGGTCCTCCAGGTTCTGCACAACTTCTTGAAACTGGAGCTGTCTCCAGCCCAGTCTTAAAGCAGGAGTTTTCACCAGTACGTCTCACCAGACCGAAGTCAGACTAAAATCTTTCCTGTGGTCCAGTCAGATAATAAGGGAGATGGTCACTGTGAAGTCAGAGACCAATACAGACTAATAAGAAATAAGCAATTACAGCAACAAAACACACTCAGAGAAGAAAGACCTTTCCCCAACAGGTACACATGAAAACCTGCATGGAAAACCACAGGCAGATATTTATAAATTATTCTCATTTCTTAAAAAGCAACCAACCCACCAACTAATTGCTGGCATACAATAAGTCTCCATGGAGACTGAGTTATTGGCCCTGAGCACTGACGATTAATGCAATACTGAGGCAAAATTCTCCAAATCATTGCTAATGCTCGCAGTACAAATTTTCATTGGCAATTGGGTTCTAGGGTCCTTGCATAACTTTGCTAATAGGTCTAAATGCTGGTTGGCCTCAGGTGGCCCAGGTCTCTCTCCTGTGGATCACTCTCTTCTTGATTACTCCATCCGCTTCCATGGCCTCAAACATCACCTAACATGGCACTCTCAGCTCATCTCCACTTGGACCTCCTCTAGGAGTTCCCAACCTGCTTTCCAATCATCTCTTTCTCTATTGCACTTATGAAAAGGTGCATCCATTTGAAGAACGCCCATTAGCAAAGTTTTGATTTTTCCATCTAATGAACCTGACTTTATCCTCCTATGACATCGCCAGCCTCCTTGCTATAGGGCTTGCTCCTCACTCTCTCACTGATCCTGTCCAACACCAGACCTCACTTGCTCAGCTCTCAACCTAGACCTTGAAATTACTCCTTCAGCTGCTAAACTCTTACATAAGGGGGCACTGTTCTCACTTGGGATCCCTGCACTCTTGCTCCTTTTCCCCAAGCATCAACTCTTCACGCTTCTGCCTGTTGAGATCCCCATGACCTCCCACCATACCGAGAAGGAGATATCGACTCCTGACCTCAGCCCCTCTCCTCCTGATGACCTTGGTTTGCTCATTGCTGATAACTCTCCAGCCACCCAGCCTCCTCTGTGCCCGCAGCAGAGAGCACAGTCATTTCTACATTAGGGACGCTGAGTGTGCTCTTCTGTCTCCTCCTGTCCCAATTTTCCCCTCTTTCCCTGAGACTTCCCAGCTGTCCCAGCAGGAGGAGCCACCCTGTTCACTTCCAATGACCTCACTCCATTCCACCTTCAGGGTAGTCCTCACCAGCACCGGAAAGGAGCCTATTCATTAATTTTTTCCCCACTTATGATCTCCCTCATCCTATGAGGATGCAAACTAACCCTTGTCCTGGCAGGATCCACCGATGACTGCCTGATGGATAGTTAATGTTCACATTTTTTTGAGTTGAAAAAGGATCAAGGCAAGTTGGGAGAAAAGATATAATTAAGCCAAGATAAGAATACTGGACCCCTACTTGATGGGCTTGGGTATCACTGTAAGATGTTGGAGGGTGGGGCACAGGGGGTCAGAAAGTTCACTTTCCTCGGAGAACCTGGCACGTTTCTTCTGGCCAGTTTCTTCTTATCAGCCAATGAGAATTATGTAACATCACATGTATTTCTTTTTTATCTCAACTAAATCCCTAATATGGTTAATGCCATTATATGTGAAACTGTCCTCAGGGGTGATTTTTAGGATCTAGCACTACCATTGGTTCTTTCTAAGTGCCTGACTGTGCTTGCGTTTCCCTCCTGTTGGTCTGTTTTCCATTCCCCTTTCAGCTGTCCTACTGTGCACATCCCTGTTCTAAGGGGCTCCAGAGCTTTGCTCTGTGTTGGGAGCTGGAGTGATGTGAGCAGGGAGCCACAGAAGGGGAGTATGCATGGCTGCTGATGGTCTGAGAGTGCAGCTTCGAACAGTCTCCATAGTGCTACTCAAACTGCAAGGATATCCTGCCTTTATCTTGGTATCGAGATGCTCGATGTTCTCTGCTTAATGACACAAAAAACAAATTGCCTAAAAAGCAGGTCAGTGACAGTTGATGGCTATTGTCAGTGGTAAAGAAAGCTGTGGTGGGTTACAAAGTTGAAGTGCAAGGTCACTGTATGTTAGAGCCTCCAGGAGGATTGTAAGCTGGCTTCACTGCTGACCAGAGCTATTCTGGCGGGAGATGCCCAGCCTTTTGTTAGTGGAACCAGCTTTCCCCAGCACCCAGCGCTTTGGAGGCAGAAGCGAGCTCACCGTGGTGCTGATCTTGCCATTCTCAGTGGTCATGCTGTCTCTGTGATGCAGATGTGCAAAGGGTTTGGCTGCCCCCCAGGACTCCAGGTACCGGGTCATGCGCACAGAGGCCCTCATCTTGGCTCCGTCCAGGGTGTGGCGAGGCCTGAAGAGGTGCTGGGGACTCCGTCGCTCTCCCTTGGGACAGAAGCAAAGCGTTACACCCGCTGCACTACAGCCCCACGCTGCCTCCTTCCTGCCCTGACTTCTCTTGACCCACCCAGTTCCTCCAGCATTGGCTTCTGCCCTCGATGCCTTCAGAGGGACTGGGGAACAAGCTGCCTGAGCAGTGCGACTTTATTTCAGTGAGTAAAACTTACCTGCGATTAAAAAAACAGATGCAATAATAGACATTTGTATAAAGTAAATCCTTCAGCAGAATGCACTGATCTGCTTTGGTTTGTTCTCCATGGTTTTGTTTTTTTGAAGTGGCAGCAGGCTTCGGGGTGTTCCTAGTGCTAGTCATCTTGCATGAACCCAGAGTTCTCTGCATGCAGCTTTGCATCCCCGTATCACCCACAGTTGCTACCGCTTCACCTCATCTACCTCCAGACCCATCGTCAAGCCAGCTGGAAGTCTGTCTCCAAAGGAATGCTACACTACCATGAATCAAATCCACACACTTGATCTTGATTGTGAGATACAGGGTTTCATGGCTCAGCAGTCTTTCTTGCTGAGATTTCACCATTTGCCAGCTGTGAGCTGGGGGCTGTTACACCACCCTCAGAGCTGAGTCTTATGATTGTGGTCCTGCTCACTCGGCAGGATGGTGAGAAGAGTGAGCCCCCTGGCCTAACCTGGTGAAGCGCGGAGCTCCTTCCTGCTCCTCGGGCTGGGCAGTCTTTGGGGTGACTAGGATACTTCGAGTGTACAAGGAAACACGTAGACACACATACGCACATTCTCACACAAACAGATGTGGAAGACTTGCTAACCTTTAGAATATTTCTTCCCTCCCTTTTCCTCAAATGCCCATCCTATTTCATCTCGTTAGATTTTTGCATCCTTTGAAGGCATGAGTAAAATTCTTTCTCTTTACTCAACTTCTCGGCTCACGGTTCTCCAGGCTGGACCCTCTGTGAGCCCTTCACGGGCTGCATCCACTGACATTCACCCCGGATAATGTGAACTGGGAAACACAGCCAGCCAGACCAGCAGCCTGCGTCCCACTCCGCCACACAGGGCCCCCGGGTGCTCCCCTAATAAACTTCTGAATTCATTATTACAAAACATCCTCCATGATTAAGCCACTAAACGCATTTGAAGTCATTTTAGAGGCAGAGACTGGCGAGGAATTATACTGGTTCCAGACTAAAAACACCCATATCAATAATTCGCTCCGCCTCCCTTTTAATCACAGAAATAAAAGGCTGACCATAGACTCTTCATAATGGCACTGACCTTGGGGTTGATTACGAAGTAGGTTTTCACCAGGTGCTGTTTTAAGTATGGGTCCCTAATGTCACCGTCTCCCTCCTCCACTTTATAGGCGCCATTCAAGTGCTCCAAGGTGACAGAGGAGATGTGCACACGTCTGAAATTCCATGTTCAAAGCACAGTCAGGATATGAAAGGACAAATGTGAGCAAAGAGGTTCTGTCGTCTGTGATTTCAGCAACAATCTCTCCAAATGAAGGAGATCAGCAGGTCCTGGGGAGACTGACAAACTAACACCCACACTCCCTCCACCACTGCTCAGAGGGCTTCCTAGGGGCCTGGAGTCACTAAGACGGATGCTTCTCTGCACTCACAGAACCCTGCAGGGGAGATGCAGCAAATTACAGCAGAGAAAAGTGATCGTGCAGAGCTTTCTGCACGTGAGGCTGCCTTTCAGGGTGCATGTCACAGGTGTTTCAGCACAAGTGCTGAGTGGTGGAAGTGTGGACTCTCCTTCTCAGTGTTTGTGCTTATGCTTCCCAAACCACCGCCCTTGCATCAAGGTTCTTTTGTCCAATTTCTAACAAAGATGGGTGGGTGCCCAGTTGCTTATTTTGACAGTGCTGCTGTCCCAGGTAGTGTCCAGCACTGGAGAGACGCCACATCTGAACTGCATGTTAATGCATCGCTAACACAGACTCTATTCATAAATATGCAAATATTTAAGGGCTATGGTTAGGTACCTGATACCCACAGTCCTCGCTATTGATGGAGTCAAGACTGTAGAGTTTGCATATTTGTTTTTGTTTCTTTGTGGGGTTGGGCATGGAACCCAGGGCCTCTCGAGTGCTGGGCAGGGCTCCACCACTGAGCCACATCCTCTGTCTGAGGTTCCTACGTATCTGATTGTTATGAGATGCACTGGACCCGAGTAACGTGATACCAATGTAGCAAGAGAAGTCGTCAAAGCCAGACCAGTTGCTAGTCTGTTGACCTGTCACCTCCAATTCTGCTGCCAACTTGAAGACGGAAATCCAAGGTTTGGCCTTACCCGGGGACACCTCCAGCTTCCATGTGGTTGGCCAAGGTGACGTCGTGTGACCACACGTCATACTGCCATTTCTGCAGACCAATCACACCGCACAGGACGTTCCCCGAATGTACTCCCACACGCATGTTGATGTCAACTCCGGTAGCGTCTCTCACTTTCCTGAAGAGAAGGGAAGTGACATCACAGTTCAGCAACATCCTCTTCTGCCTCCTCTCTTGGCCCATTTCCCTGGCATTTTATGATTCTGAATCTTTGAGGCTGTCAGAAATGCGGCCACAAGTTCTTCCTGTGGCAGAAGATCATGCTCTGAACCAAGAGGAGGGCCTTCCTTCTCAGCCACTCCCAGGTTAGACCCACAGTGCTGATTTCTGCCTGGTAAAGCCAGATCAGGCCAGATCATGGGGATGACCTAGCATTTTGGGCTGTCCTACTTTGTCAAATAACATGCATCAAACCCCTAGCTATCAAGTGCTGCCCCCTGCTGGGCAGGCTGCTGCCACAGTCCTCTGACACTGCCTTGTAACCTCTGGAATGGTCTCAGACTCATTTGCTATTCTAGTGTTTCCTGTGGGGCGCTGCCTGCCCCCAGTGAATACTCAGCTAATGAGAGAACTGAACACAGTTTATTTGAGAGTTTGGTAATTACTTTAGCTTGAATAAAGATTTTTTAAAAAATCATGAGATTAAAGCTTTCCAATTGTGCACGTTCTTTAATTAAGAACAGAAGAAATGCTTTTTAAAAAGTTTTAATAATGCATAGCATATCCCGCAAAGGAAATTAATTTAAAAATTTGTTTAAACACATTTTAGGGCTGTGTTTCTAACTCATTATCAGAGACAAGTGAAGAACTTCAACAGGGAAAATGGAAATGCCAGGCAATGCTCATTCATTTCTTTTGGCCAAATCCATTTCTCATTTAAAGTACTAGTGTAAGAGAAGAGTGCAGGAAGACGGCCCTGGCTGCATGGAGGAAACTAGCCCCGGAGAAAATGTGGAGGAAAGCAAGAGGTCTGAACGCACACAGTGTAGAGGAAGAGGCTGTGAATCCTAGTGAAACGCATCCCTGACATCCCAAATGGCACAGGTGTGCAGGCCAAGCTTGTGGGATAAAATGGGGTCACCTGGGCAAGCTTAAGGTGATAAAGAAACAGGCCCATGATGTAAAAATAAATGGCTTCCTGAACAAAAGCATCCTTCCACTAGCCTAAAAAATTAAAATTCCTATATTCATCCCCACTTACAGTTCAATAAATGGGAACTCAAATGAGAGAGAAAATGAGACAAAGAATCACGTGAGAGATAAAGGCAGATAAGGATGCCTGGAACGAGTGATGCCTACTCTGTCCCCACAGTTATTCGAGTGTGATAGGACAACCTGTTGTCAGCCATAAGACAAGCAGGTGACACAACAGAGGAAGGGAGCTGAGTCCCTCAGCCAGTGGCTGGCAGGTCACTGGGACATGGAGCCTGGTAAGATCTGAAGACTGAGGTGAGGCCAAGTGCGTGCAGGGGAGTTTCCTCGAACCTGCTAACATTGCTGAGAGTCTGGACACGTGGAGATGGTGCTGATGCTTCATCTATCAGCGGGCAGAGAAAACACTGCATGTGTGTCTCTATGTCCGGATGCTGTGCTGCCCCAGCACCAGGAGGTGTGCGATGGGCCCAGCATGCAAACCCTGTGCTCGGAGAAGGAAGGCAAATATCAGATGACGGACACTGTACAACTCCACTCATGTGGACCACCCAAAATAGGCGAATCACAGAGACAGAGAGTAAAACAGCCGTGACCAGGGGCTGGGAGGGACACGGGGAGTCACTGCTTCCAGGGTGCAGAGCTTCTGACTGGATAATAGGAAGGCTCTGGAGCAAGACTGGGTGGTGTTTGCAAGACATCTGAGTACACATGATGGCGGTGACCTGCGTACGTGATAGTGGATAACTGAAGTTCAACACAGACAACAGGGAACAACATGTTACATAGACAAAAAATAATGTAATCAAAGGCATTTCTTATAACCTGGGACAAGCCATGAGGATTCTTCCTCCTTAAAACCCCTATCTCTCACTCCACACAAAACTCCAAGTGGATCAAGGACCTAGGAATTAGACCAGACCCTGTACCTAATAGAAGAAAAAGCAGGCCCAAATCTTCATCATGTCGACTTAGGACCTAACTTCTTTAACATAACTCCTAAAGCACAAGAAATAAAATCAAGAATCAACACATGGGATGGATTCAAACTAAAAATCTTCACAGCAAAGGAAACAATCAATAACATCAAGAGAGAGCCTGCAGAGTGGGAGAAAATCTTTACCACATGCACATCAGATAGAGCACTGATCTTCAGGATATATAAAGAACTCAAAAAACAACTCAAAAAAACAAATAACCCTGTTAATAAATGAGGTAAGGAACTGAGCAGACACTTCACAGAAGAAGAGATACAATCAATAAATAAATATATGAAAAAATGCTCAAGATCTCTAGCAATTAGAGAAATGTAAATCAAAACTAAGATTTCATCTCACTCTAGTAAGAATGGCAATTATCAAGAACTCAGGCAACAATACATGTTGGCAAGGATGTGGGGAAAAAGGCACACTCATACATTGCTGGTAGGAATGCAAAATGGTGCAGCCACTATGGAAAGCAGTGTGGAGACTCCTCAGAAAACCTAGAATGGAGCCATCACTTGACTCAGCAATCTCACTCCTTCATATATGTCCAAAAGACTTAAAATCAGCATACTACAGGGATGCAGCTACATCAATGTTTATAAAAGCTGAATTCACAATAGCTAAACTATGAAACAACTTAGGTGTCCTTCAACAGATAAAGAAAATGTGGCATATATATATATACACATATATATATGTACACATACATACATACACACACACACACAAAATGGAATATTACTCAGCCTTAAAGGAGAATAAAATTATGCCATTTGCATGTAAATGGATGGAGTTGGAGAATATCATGCTAAATGAAATAAGCCAATTCCCTCTTCCCCCAAAAAATGTGGACAAATGTTTTCTCTGATATGTGGATGCTGATCCATAATGGCGGGGGGAGGAATGAATGGAGGAACTTTGGGTTGGGCAGAGGGAAGGCAAGGGAGGGAAAGGGGCAGGGGAGTGGGAAAGATGGTGGAATGAGATTGACATCATTACCCTAGGTACTTGTATGATTACACAAATGGTGTGACTCTACAACATGTACAGCCAGAGAATTGAATAGCTGTGCTCCACTCGTGTACAATGAATCAAAATGCAGTCTGCTGTCATGCGTAACTAATTAGAACAAATAAAAGTAAACAATAAAAGCAGAAATCAAGCTTTAGAGAAAAAATGGATAGTTTAATCCAAATTTGTTGGTATGCGTAATTCTGCCCTTCATAAAAATCTTCCCCACACTTATTTGAAAAGAAGATCAATGAAGATGCTTTTCTTCAAGGAGAGCACTTTCCTCCAATAGAACCCCTTTCACCTTGGATTTGAAACCAACACTGAGGTTGCCTCCAGAGCAGGTTATAAATTCGTGTCTATCTAGACACATGGAATCAGAGCCATTGCTTACTTTAGAAAAAAGTCAGAACAATATCTTTTGTGCATCAAACATAGGATTTATGTAGGGGTATTAAGTAAGTAGAGAACATTTATTTTCCACGTAGCACATTTTGTACAGGGAAACGAAGTCTACAGTGACCATTCCTCCCTTCTCTCTTTATTTCCCTGGTTTCTGATCTGCTTGGTGGCACCCACAATAATCTGCTACTGAATTAGTGGATCTGGATGCACTTTCGGGTCTCTCCTCCCCTCAGGGAGATGGAGGCCTCTGGGGCTGATCTGGGGCTCTGTTCCCCTTCCCTGGACAGCACCCAGTGATACTTTAGTCACTTCCACATGTGACCAGTATACACAGTGGGCAAGCCCAGTGACAACTGACCTTCTTAATTTCCACTTGACCTTACTCGCTCTAACCTTGAGACAAGGAGTTGGAACATCAAGCACATATTTTCAACCCTTTTTAGATTCAAAAAAACTGTGGAGGATAAGAAAAAAATTTCTTGACTGAGATAGATGATCCAAAAATCCAAATAAAATGTCCATAAATTATGCAATCGGCAAACAAAAGGTTTTCTCATTTCAGAATAGCTTCTACAAAGGGCATTACTAAAGAAAGACCATGGTATTGCCAACAAAAATCACATTCCACCTGTGTTTACCCTGTATCTGCCAATGGTATTGATACTATTATCCTAAGTAAATCTTCTCTAGAAATACAGTGAAAAAAAATAGATAATGCAGAAAACAGATGGGAATTGAAACTCCATTCATAGAGCTAAGCATTGTTGACTAAATAAAGTAATTCTGGATTGGATTTTTATATTATTTGCAGTCTTGTGGTAAAAACCATTTCTCCTCTACAATGTAAGTGATCGTATTATTCGTCAGACATTGGAGAGAGACCACAGCACAGATTTTCTCCTTAGGATCAAAGAAGATAGTCATATTTTTTAAAAAATCACCTTTGAAATAAACAAAACAGTGTCTTTCCATAAATTTCCAATTCAGTTTCACTAAGGCTAATAATAACAAGAGCAAACACTTAGAGAGGTTTTACTTTGGAAAGCACTACTCACATGCCAATAAATGGGTGACTGCATGTTCATGTTTAAATATACAGAAATGCATTTAGTAACAGTAGACAGAAAAGCAGAAATAGATTCAGGTGAGGATTGTAACTCAAAATGGTCGAATGTCAAAGGACAGAAGAGCATGCGCAGCAGTGCACTTACTTTATAGCCTCACACATGTCCAGCCCCATTTTCACACAGTTCTTGGCGTGGTTCGGGAGGGAGATGGGGAGTCCGGACACGCAGTAATAGCAGTCTCCTAGGATTTTGATCCTCATGCATTCGTTCTCCTGGAAGAGGAGGCACAGAATCCATCTGCATGGTGCACTGGTGTGGTGATCAGTCCCCAGTGCCATCAAGTCCTGGTTCTACTGACCCAGCCCCAGCAGATGGGGCAGGAGGGGAACAGAGACAGGAGCTTGGGCCTCCCTTCACCAACCAGCAGGAATGACCAACCCTGACCCTGTGCCCATTTGGAAATCAGGACAACCAAGGGGAAGGGGAAGAAAAGGGAGAACAGAGAAAGCATCACGCTTATTAGAAGCAGAGGAGGAAACAGCCGGCTCGTCCTCTTTAGTCTGAACACCTCCAATTGGGATTGGGAAATATAGCACTGGATGCAGAGGAGAACCTTTCAGAGTGGAAGGTGATGGCCAGAGCTCAGCTGGACTTAGAATCTATGTCCTTCCCTGCTGGGCTGACGTTGTCTTCACTTATTTTATACCTGAAGCAGATTCCTACCTGCAGACATGAGTGAGCGTCTGATAAACATCTTCAGAGCGTAATGAGCCTCCATTCAACCTTGCCAAGTAATTTAAAATTTAATTCTGATTTCAGGCAAAAATGTTTTACTATAAAGTTTGACCAACTCATTTTTTTCATGACTGGGTTGTATTCATATTAAAATATCTAGATTAACTGCACTCACATATGCATCAATCTTGCCTTGTGCTTGTGAGGCAAGCACTCTATGAACTGAACCATATCCCCAGCCCTGGATCAATCTTATATCCCATCCACTCCTAACCTTTTCAATCAGCATATAGACTTCAGTAAAATAAAACAAAAACAAAATGTTCCAAACACAAAATTTTTCCTTTGATGCTAACACAGGCTCATGTATAAACTAAACAACTTCAAACAATATCAGGCACATGACATCTTTTTCCTCTTGAGCACAAGCTAGATTTGACATATTTCTTTCCCTAATATTTGAAGATTTGACATATTTCTTTCCCTGATAGCTCAGCAAGCTGTGACATATTTTTGTTCTTATTTATAGCACCATCAATTCCAATAACAATATCATAAATAAGAAAAAGGCAAACAATTACTTATTAGCCAGGCTCTCCTTCTACACTTCCTAAATAGACAGCCAAGTCTAGAGAGCTGGCTTAACGTGGTGTGCTTCACACAGCGTTGGCTCAGTGCACTGGGCGACTGTCTGCCCATGATGCTCTCTATGTTCATGTTGTCCAACAGTGGGCCATGAGCTGGCATCCAAAGCGTGCTGCCATCTTGAACAACACTGAATGGACCAAGTCAACCCAGGCTCTACGCAGACGTTGCCTAGGCATTCCTCTGTTCCTTTGGTTAGAGGAAGTCACACAGGGTGCCTCTGTTAAGCAAAATCAGTGTGTCCTCCCAAATTCACACAATACTTGAATCCAGTCTTATGTGGCAACAGAATTCTTTTTTTAAAATTTTTTAGTTGTTCTAATTAGTTGTACATGGCAGTAGAATGCATTGATGCATTTTGATAAATCATACATAAATGGAGCATAATCTCTCATTTTTCTGATTGTACATGTTGCAGGATCACATGGTCATGCAGTCATACATGTACATGAGGTAATAATGTCTGTTTCACTCTACTGTCCTTCCTACTCCATACCCCTTCCCCGCCCTTCACTCCCTCCAACTAATCTAAAGTGGCTCTATTCTTCCCCAGCCCTGCCTTCTTGCAATTAATTCATATAATTAGTTCAGATGAAGTCATACTAGAGTAGGGTGTATCCCGTTCCTATTTGAATGCTGTCCCTATAAAAAGGGGAAATGTGGACCCTGAGACTCACAGCAAGCAGAGAATATCCTGTGGACAGTGGCATCTTGCTACCACCAGCCACAACTGGGATGTTGCCTCCTGCCAGGACCAGGTATTCCAACAATGACCTTTTGTTAAGGAAAATCTGTAGGTCATTGTTTAAGTTTCAGCAATTCTCTTTCCATAAATGAGCACCTATGAAATTCAGCCCCTCCCTGTGATGGTGAGGGAGGCAAGCAGAGCGATCCTCTCACTGATTTTTTAAAAATTCCCAGTGAGAGCGGCCAGGCAGCTGAGCTGAAGGTGACAAACTTGGGGAGCTGCACTCAAGAGTGATCACTCCAACATCCACTGGCCAGATTTTGTCCTAGACACTTGGCTGAAATGCCCTGTGTTGTTAAAAAGTGAGCTCGATCACACAGCGAACTAAATTTAGGACCATCACTTCCACATATAAGTAACTAAATTAATATGCACAATGAACTGTTTTTTGAGAACATCTCATAGAACTAGGCTGACCGGAAATGTTTTATGGGAAGGAAAGAGTGGCAAGTCCCTCCAGCAACCCTCCCAGTTCCAACAGGTAAGGTGAGTGCGGTTCAGATGACCTTCCATCATGTCCTGTGTGAAAGTTCCCACTCCCGAGCATGTGCAAGGCCAGCCCTGAGCTTGCACTTCTGTGCAAGGATGCACACTCCCAGGACGGAAATGAGAGAGCAGTAAGTGCAAGGCTTGTGGAAGGTACGTGTCCTATTTTAAGAGGTCTTACAGGGTCCCCTTAACATCATGGGCACAGGGTAGCTAAGGTGGATGGGCCTGAGTGACCTCAGCAGGCCCCCAACTCGGGAATGACGTGTGCTGACTTACACACAAGCAGAAGTCCCCAACACCTGGGAACACATGATAATCAGAAGCTACGGCATCTCTCAATCTGGCTACAGGCTTGAGATTCATCAAGCCTCCACGGCAGACAAAACCAACCAATTTTACAAACCATGCTCCCAAAGGGTGCTTTTACGGAAAAAGTGAGAGGTGGATGGTGGAAGGGAGAGAAAGGAATTGGGTTTCCCACGCTCGCTGGCAGCAGAGGAAAGCCACTCACCTTGGCGATCTGGTCGAACTTCCCAAAGAGCTCATTCAGCATGTGCACCAGCTCCCCCGGGGAGCAGTCACTGGCCAGCCGCGTGAAGCCCACGATGTCAGCGTACAAGATGCTGCGGGAACACAGTGGGGACGGACTTAAAGCTTGGCATTTGCTAAGACAATCATGACAATTTTTTCTTTATGTGAGTATGATGACTTTTATACTTCATATGTTCACGAGGGAGATTTTCTTGGCGAGACAGTATGTAAACCTTCGTTAAATTGCCATTGAAGTACATTTTTAGTGTCGAGTTTTTGTAGTTAAAATGAAGAGTTACTGGGGAGAGAAGTCCCGCCTCATCCACACCCTGTCCTGGCCCCTCAGGTCTCTGGTCACCCTTCTCTGTTTATGTGCTGCACATCCTAACTTCCATCACATTTGTGAAACTCTGGTGACAGACTGAGCATGTAATTGCTTGAATTGTTACATGATGTGTATTATAATGCTCAAGGTGGAAGCAGAAAATACCCGATCCTGGTTGTACTGATTCAAAGAAAAAAAGTAGAATAATGTTTATTTATTTATTTTTGGTACTGGGGATTGAACCCAGAGGACTTCACCACTGAGCTACATCCCAGTCCTTTCTATTTTTTGTTTTGTCACAGGGTCTTAGGGCCTTGAATTTCTTAGGGCCTGCTAAGTTGCTGAGGCTGACTTTGAACTTGTGATCCTCTCACGTCAGTCCCTTGAGTCACTGGGATTAGAGGCATGTGTCACCAGACCCAGCAATAATCTTTTATTTTAAAAAGGGGACTTAATGAGTGATCCTGCAGTGCTCACCACCTGCCAGGACGAGGCAGACTGGGGATCCCCCTAAGTTCAGAGCTCAGTCGTTTAGTACATTCGAGGAACAAAGGTGTCAACGAATGTCTAAGGATACACTGGACAAGCTCCATGAGGAACATGCCAGGGCTGGGAAAGAAGGCCGGGCTGTGAGAATGCCTGCTGAGGAGTCCAGGGTCTCTGTTGGGACCGACTACTCAGTGCCCTCTGGGGAGGCTGCTGTGGGATTGTACCGACTATGCATGAGCTAGAACGGGGACCCCCAGCACCCAGGTATGCATGGCTGCCGCCCCTGTACACAGCCATTTTCTGATGTTTAGAAAGTTCTTATAAAGAAACCTAAATTCCTCCTGGTGCTTGGACAGTTGGATAGAATATGCTTTGGCTTAAGATGCACCCAAGACAAAAATAATGAGCATTTCACAGTCATTGCTATGAACCTGTATAACGCAGGCAACGCACAGAAAAGAACAGCCTGGGGCACGTGGAGGAACTGGAACCCTGTGCTTCTCTGGTGTAAAAGTGATGCCACCATAGAAAATGCCACGCTCCCTCCTCAGAACACTGGGCAGAACAGCAGGTGCTTCTGCAACCCCAGCTCGGGGCACATCCCGAAGCTCTGGGATCAGGGACTAGAACAGACGTGAAGACAGACCTTCACTGCCGCCCTGTTCACAGCAGCTGAGAAAGAACGTCCCTCAAGAAGTGAATGAACAGACAAAACGTGGTGCGTGCAGAAAACAGAGTACCAGCTGGTACAGGAAACGGAAGTCAGACCCATCCTGCAGCGCTTGATACCGTGCTAAGTGAGGAAAGCAGGCACAAAGGACGAACGCCACATGACTCCTCCTAAGCGAGGGCCCCAGAGTGGCCAAACCACAGAGGAAGCAGGCAGAATAGGACTGCCAGGGAGGAGGGGGTGTGGTGGTGATGAACAGGGACAGAGGTTCCGTGTGGAGTGAGGAAAATGTCCTGGGGCAGATGGTGGAGATTATTGCAGAATGCCATGAATGTGCTTGTGGTTGATACTGTAAATGTTATGCATATGTTACCACAATAAAAACAAGACAAAAAATAATACAGCACCATGTAGCAGAGCCCCTTCCAGGTCAGAGAAGGATCTCTTCTTCAGCTCAGCAGTCCATGGCTTCACCTTAGGTGAAGGTTTTGATGGACAGAAGCACAGCAGATCTCTGAGAAATCCAGGAAAACCAGGGCTGCTGGGGTGCAGCTCTCCATCTGCCCAAGAAGACCCCTGAACCCATTCCTACTTCTCCCATGATCCCTTGAACAGGCAGCCAGTGATGGCTGACCCTGAGCTGTGGTCCAAAAGGAAGGACTGAGTCTGCCCATTCAGAGATAGTGTCTGACCCACAGCAGAATCAGGTGGCAGGTGACTACTTCCTCTGCTTCACAAGTCCATGATGCTTCCTGTGCTCAAAACATGTAGAGGTCAAAGCATCCCAGGGATGAGTGAGCTGTAGATACCTTAAGTGGGTGTACAGGTTATTTGGCAGCAGAGAAATTAAAAAAAAAATAAGCAGGCTGGCTGTGAAATGGGTTTAGGAGCCTAGGCTTGCAGAGATCACAGCAGCATTAGCAGTTCAGCTGGACTGTGTTGGTCTGATGGTGCTTCTTGGACACCCCAGGCCTGGACAGCCCTGCAGAGTTCCTGTCTTTGCCTCATTGACATGAGGATTAAAGCCCTGGGGGAGGGCTGGAGAGAACAGAGGAGGTCCCAGAGCCCTGACCACACTGACACTCAGGAGAGGCTGGACTCTGGGAACAGAAGGCCATGAAGGAGACCACAGGAAGAAAACAAAGGAGATGAAATGCCAAGGGGATCCAGGGATGGGCACCTTCTTTAAGTGCAGGGCCAGGTCAGTGGGGCCAAGGGCACCAAAGTGGTGGATGGGATGTGGATGCAGACAAGCCAGGAGGGCTTTGGCAAGTTAGTTCTGTGGCTTGGTGGGGTTAGACCCAGAGAGGGCGGCGATTTCAGGAGGGAGAGAAAGGACAATCAGAGGGTGTAGAATTTGGGCTATGAAGGAGAGTTGGATGTGCATGAGATTAAGGGAAGTGTATTTGTTTTTATTTTATTTATTTTTATTGAACTGTTTTTAAAGATTTGGTGAGTTTGTGAACATTTCAGAACTGGTGGGCAAGTCCCACAGAAAGGCCATGGAGAATCAGGAAGTTACAGGAGTTGAGTTTTTACACTGATACGGTGCTATTTTTCTTTAGAGAGGAAACAGAAAATGCTATTAACAGAAAAAAAAAGCCTTTTCTTGAGTGAAGAAGCCTTTTCTTGGTTCTCAATGGAGAACCAAGAGGCAGCAACTGATCTTTTCAGTATTGTCTAGAAACCTAATAATTCTAATTTTTAAAAAATCACCCAGGTATTCACTGAACCCTGCATCATCTACACATCTACACAATGAGGCTGCTTCTTTGCTCATATATGTCCTGTTCTAGGATGAAGAGACCACATTTTCAAATTTCTTTTCAAAATAATTGGTACTCCATGTTATTTAAGCAAGTTTTTAAGATTTCAGTTACTCTAGATCCTAAACATATTTTGAAAATTTAAATCAAACTGACATGACAAACACATTCCAGTTCACGGGCGAAATGCAGGCAATTTGCACTGCCCTTTGCTTAGGGGGCATGGCGGTCTGCTTCCAAGATGGCCCCATAGACCTCATCCCTGCGGGTCAGGCCTCTGTATTGTCCCTTCCCTCACTGGATAGGGCTGGCCTGTGCAACCAACCAGATGTGGTAGAAATGACCTTCCACATCCAGGTCCTGAAAGACATGAGAACTTCCATCTGATCTCCTGGATCCCCTGCTCTGCAGGAAGTGAGCTGCGATGATGTGACCTAGGGAGAGGACTGGAGGAACTCAGGTGGCCTAGGGAGAGGACTGGAGGAACTCAGGTGGCCTAGGGAGAGGACTGAAGGAACTCAGGTGGCCTAGGGAGAGGACTGGAGGAACTCAGGTGGCCTAGGGAGAAGACTGGAGGAACTCAGGTGGCCTAGGGAGAGGACTGGAGGAACTGAGGCCTCCAGCCACCAGCCAGCGTCAGCTGGCCAACCATGTGGGGAGCCCCATTGGGAGCTGATCCTCCAGCACCCAGGCCTGTGTCCTCACAGCAGAGCGCAGCCTACAGCGTCTAGATAAGCAACTCCCAACTTCCTGTCTACAGCCGCTGTGAGGCGAAGCCCATGGTTATTTGAAGCCGCTCAGTGTGGGGAGAACTGCTATGCAGGAATTGATAACTGCCACCGATTGCGTGAGGCCCCCCACTAGCTGCCTGGGGCTGGGTGCTCTCAGGCATTTTTGCAGATCTATTTGCTCCTGGTGGTAGCACACCTTCTCCGGCAGTAATCCTGGTTAGATACAGCTGCCCTGACATGTTTTGAGTGCCTAATAAGTGTCTTAAGAACACTTCCTGTGGTGGGAGGGGCATTGTGGCACTTCACCCAGTTAAGACCAGAAGGAACAAGGGGTAGTCTAATACACCTAGTCAGATACCTGAACGTTTCTTCTTAATTTTATAGACAAAATGCTGACAGACCTGAAGGCATTCCTTAGCGCATATGAACTTTCTCGAAGCATTTGGTTTTTTTTATCACTTATCCATCAGTTCGGTGCTAACTTCGTTCCTATTTGACTGATTTTTCTATTATCTCTTCCCCAAAGTAAGTTTCTTGTTGTGCATTTCTCTCTGTGTATGCTTGGGTCATGCATACCATTGACTCTATAGAACTTCAATAAGATCCAATGTCAAATTAGATCTATCCTTGCAATGTATTTAGGTTTTAGTTAAATCTTTTTGTCATTAATGAGCCTCAAAGTCTTGACTTAAAGCAGCTGGTCCAAGAGGCAGCTGCCCAAGGTGCAGAATCTGGTCTCAGGGCTACACTGGCCAAATCCTAGTTCTAACAGATTCCCAACCAAGTTCAGCCATGGTGGTGTTTGCTATTGAACAATTGATCAACACTGTCTTTGACAACTAAACTACACCACCAAAGCACAACAAATGAGGTGGATACATTCACTGGCTACTTATGAAGATCACGATGGATGAAGCTTGCATAGAAAGTACTGTGCTGCTGTGTCTGATGGAAATTCTGAGGAGGCCCCACAAAGATATTTTCTGCAGCATGCCTTCAAAGAGAACCATTTCTTTCTCTTCACTTGTCCCACAAAGCCACATTTGGTGTTGGTCAGCCAAGTCCCATTTGGTCTAGTTTTACTCTTGTCCCAATTTTAAAGAGAACTGGGGACGATTTTGCCCTGGTGAGACCCACAACCTTGTCACGATCACCTTGAGCACTTCAGCTGCACTGTGGCTGCTGACGTATTTGATGTTCTGCTTGCCTCCCCAACAGGTGAAATATGTCTGAAGAACGGCAGCATGATCTCTTGGCTGTTTGGACTTTTGTAAACTTTCCTGTGTTGTAAACATTGTACATTTTATTGATTCCAGCGATGTCTATCTGTGTACAGCAACATGGACTAGGATATTACATAGCTTCCCAGTGGGGAGGTTATTGAGTGACCTTTGCATTAGTCCAAACACGACCAGAAGAATTGATACTGTACTAGGTGCCAACAGTTTCCCAATCACATAGCAGGCAAGAGATATTTTGTACATTTTGGTCCATTGTAATATTTAGTAAAAATATTACTATCTGTTTCAAAAAAAAGAGAGAAAGAAAGTACCAGTCAACATTCTGAGTGAATGTAAGAACCAATCCCCAAAAGAAGAGGCACCTGAATGGTGGTCATGGGACCTGGGGATGGGCCTGGCTCTGCAGTGGAGATGGGGAAGCCCCTCTCCAGCCTAGGTGGGGTTCCTCACAGAGCCTCTCCAGAGGTCAGGGGAGACGAAGCCTCCACATTGCTCTTATTCCATGGGATGGTGTGTTGACGCGTTGAGCACCTGCTGGGCCTGGCATCTGCGGTGTGCCCTGCATCCTGGCGCTGCCTCCTGGACCGGCCTTGAGGCCTCACAGACCTGGCCACAATCCCATCTGTGAGCACATTAGCTTCCCAGGCGCTATGACTCCAGGCACGACTCCCCGAGAAGTGACTATGACCACGCCAGCCTTGCAGCAGTGACTTCATGACAAATTAACTAATCTGCCCATCAGTCCCCTGTGGCCTTTGTCACTAGTTGGTCATCCTAGAAACCTGTCATTCCTGATGGACAGCAGAACATCCAGCTTTCCTGACTGCATGGTCTTCACACAGGCCCTGCTCCCAAAAGTCCATCCTGGAGGATCAGTCCTTGTGCCTGGAAAGCCAGGGACACACCCTCTCATCATACTGCAACTGGGCCATGGGGTTGCTGAATGAGGACCCACTGTCCACCTCACCCCTCTGTGACCAATCAGAGACCATGGAAAAGCAACTCGATCCAATACAGTAAAGAGGACCACATCTTCATATCTTAATGACCCCAAGAAGCGCAGAGGGACAGATGGGGTGGGACCTGCTCCACCTGAAAAGATCAGCAGTTGGAAAGAAGAGCTGGTGTGAGTGAGGCCCCCAGTAAACTGCCCAGCAGGAAGCAGAATCCAGGCAGCCTACCTCACGTTGGTGTGCCGCTTGACGTACAGGTTGTGGAAGTTGTTGGTGTTTTCCATTTGGCCTGCTTTGGGGCCCTGCAGCCTCTGGATGATCTCGGCTTTCATTTCCATGGCGATGTGAGCTGGCAGCAAGGAGAGCAGAAGCCGCTCCTAAAACAAGGTGGGAAGAAAGAACGGACATGTTTCAAACAGCCACGGGGACAGCCAAGCCGCCTGACGCCATCATTGATCTGGATTGAGGCCAACGTAGGACTCTTTCCTACAAGTGAAAATACAGGTCCTAGAGATACATATTGGCAGAAAAAAAAAGTAAAATTTCTGAGGACAAACTAGTTATAATGTTATTTATTATTTATGAAGGTCTAAGCATGAGTTTTTTTTTCAGCAGCAAGAATAGAGAAAGGCAAAGCTATTTCCCCAAGGATATTATTTATCTATTTTGATTTTAAAATAGTGAAGCAGGAACAATATTAAAATCCTAGAAACTAGTGGTCAGTCTAAGATAAAAACACTCATTTTTGCCTGCTTGTTCATTTGAGAGATGAAGCACAAGCTTTATTGAACTTAGGAAAGACAACTCACATTCTGCACTTCCTAAAAAACGTGGTCAAAAGTATGCCAATATTTCATTTCCTCTGTGATGAACACCTGGCCTCCTTTAGAGATTCAAAATTACTATCAAAATGAGCTGGAAATATTAGCCTCTGCCAAAGGCCTTCTGTGAGAAACTGCAAGTGGAACACAAAGACGCAGTGTATAGACTTGGTGTTTTGCTTTTTTTTTTTCAGCGAATCCAGTTAGTAATAAATATTCACATGCCATACTGTCCTTGCTTCAGTATATACTTATTTAGAGTGGCATTTTCTTAGTCTCTTCAAGGAAAATGCATTTTTTAGAACAATTATCACAGAAGGGTGACCTTATACTCCTCCTAGGGTAACTTTAAAGGTCAACCTGCTGCATTTTAGAGCACTGTTCTTCTCCCATGTCTGTGTCAGGTCCTGGCTGGGCCTCTGATAGCAGACATGGTGGGCGTCCTGCTGGACTTGGGCCGGGGTCCCCACACGGGGGCAGCCCACAGCATCTTGGTGGTCAGTGTTGGGCCATGGGGTGAGCCTCCACTAAAACCTGCATTTGGAGGTGGTGAGTCAGGACCCCTTCCTTTAAATTTGTCTTTCTCTATTTTTGAAATGCCTGATGGAGGAAAAGCCAATATGGCCAGTTTTTTGACCCAGTCCTGTTCCCTCTGCCTCCCAGGGAGGGCACTGTAGGCTGCTGGGTTCCATCCCTCCACTTCTGGTGTCTCATTCAACAGCTTGATGAGATGCATGCCCCTCAGACGGCCCAGCAGGATGGAGCTCCTGCTGCCACCAGTGGGCAGGCCCCTTTCAGTGCTGGCCTCCCTCTTTGTCCACTCCCTCACCTTTTCCCCCAGAACCATTCTCCAAGTGAACAACTGCATCCAGATCTTTGTCTTGGGGCCCAGTTGGCATAAGCCTAAGGGAGACGTTCCCAGGCCTCGTCCCTCCTGCTCTTATATTCTGTACTAAGACCATGCCAGACCCCAAAGAACCAGTATTCCTGAAAGACACAGATTCCATGACCAGAAAAGGAGAGTCAACTCTAGTAACTCTCTCCCACCCCCAGTCTCATTTAACGACCAAATATAAATTATGATCTCTACTTTAAATCCAAATATAGAGGGATGACCAACATTTTTATAAGTGGTTAGAAAAATATAGAAAATAAATTCATATGTTATGTAAAACAATTTTTTCTCTTTTGTTGTGTTAAAGAATTTGAGTGAATTTAAACTGCAAACGAAGATTTTGGGAACCACCAACCAGCTGCATGGGAGGCTCCCCCACCATCTGTGCTTCCGGAACCACCAGCAGAGGGCACAATCTCTGGTTGGGCTCAGAGCAGGACCCAGCATCTGTGCCCACCCAGGGCTGGGTCACAGGAACCCCAGGAAAGACTGAGCTCAAAGTGGCGAAATCAAATCTCTCCTGAGTCTGTCCTTCTCCCTTTTAAAATACCTCTGATCTGAAAGACAAACCCAATATCCCAGACCTTTAAGCTCCATAATCTTTCCTTTGCCTTCCCAGAAGGCAAAGTAGAAACAAAGCCCAATATTTTGGCACACAAGACAAATTTCAACCCAGTTGGTAATCTGACAAGGCTAACATATCCATTAATATTTCAGCCTTTTCTAATGTAGCTGCATGTTCTGCCAAATTATATGAAAGCAACACACAAATTTAAGTGCTTAACATGCCAGATATCACTTAGCTAAATTAACTTCCAAAGACAATGGATGGAGTCCTTCAGGATGTTTTGGAAAGTTAAGTTGTCCATTAAGCTGATGGACATCACTTCCTTGGCCTGTTAGAAATGCTTGCGTAACGACAGAACTTGGCTAAGTCTGGCATATTGAAAATTTATCCAGTGAGTACCTTGGCTTAGTTTGAGGGTTTCATTTCAACACACTCTTTATTAAACCCCCAATTCTTGTTCAATAGGAATACATTTTTCCTAGAACTCTCTTTTTTAAAAGTGGGCCTTATACAAGGTAGTATCTCTATGTTTTTGTATTTGTTAAGAGTAGCTTTGTGGCATAACAGCAGATTTATGAAAAAATGTTCAACATCACTCGTTATAAGAGAAATGCAAATCAAAACCACCTTAAGATTTCATCTTACCCCAATTAGAATGTCTTTTATCAAGAACACAGGCAACAACAGGTGTTGGCGAGGTTGTGGGGAAAAGGGTACACTCTTACATTGCTGGTGGGAGTGCAAGTTGGTGCAGCCACTCTGGAAAGCAGTGTGGAGATTCCTTAGAAAACTTGGAATGGATCCACCATTTGACCCTGCTATCCCACTCCTTGGCTTATACCCAAAGGACTTAAAATCAGATTGCCTCAGTGATGCAGCCACATCAATGTTCATAGCTGCTCAATTCACAATAGCTAGATTATGGAATCAACCTAGATGCCCTTCAGTAGATGAATGGATAAAGAAACTGTGGTATATATACACAATGGAATATTACTCAGCCATAAAGAAGAATAAAATTATGGTATTTGTAGGTAAATGGATGATGTTGGAAACTCTTATGCTAAGTGAGATCAGCCAATCCCAAAAATCCAAAAGCCGAATGGTCTCTCTGATATATGAATGATGATGCATAATGTGGGGGGGAAAGATGGCAAGAATGGAGGAAAGATAGCTAGCATAGAGGGAAGGGAGGGGTGGGGGTGGGTGGGGGGTAAAATTAATAACAGAATGTGTGACATATACCATTGCCCTGTGTACATGCATGAACGCACAGATGGTGTGACTCTACTTTGTGTACAACCAGTGAAACAATAGCTGTACTCCATTTGTGTTCAATAAAAAAGAAAAAAAAAAAAATAAAATAAAAGTGGGCCTTATGAAAGAACTCCATAGTGAATTTAGGAAAGTTCAATATTCTGTTAAAGTCCAGGGAACTCTGAGCTCCAAAGTCTTTCTAATACGATGATGCAGAGCAGATACTACAGCTATACTATTATCCTATTTTTGTGGGAAAAGGTTGATAGAAAAATCCAGCATAAGCAAAGAGGATCTGTGTTTAAATTTAAATTTTGAGCTAAGGCACATTGACGTGTACTACATCCCATCCCTTCAATAATCCATGCATATAATAAACATTTAAAGTTGTTTATCTTTCAAAGGGAAGATAACAGTGAAATATTCCTTCCATAAGAAGTTTTAGATTTTTCTTGGCCAGAGTGTTCATCTCTGATCCTCATTTTCCATGCAATTTGATCCTATCAGTATGCCAAACCAGCACACTGAACAGAACGGGTGTTGTTATAAATTCTTCTCTTTCCCAAACAGAGTAGCTACCGGAGCAGCCAAATATCAGATCCCTAAGCACCTGTGGGCCCCTGGTGGCTCTATCATCTACCTGTGGGTGAACCCTGTCCTGAAGCAAGCAGGAGCTCAGAGCCCATTTGAAAGGAAGTACCAAACGCTGTGCACTGGGAACTTACCTGCAGGGGATGTGAGAGGAGGCACCAGCAACCCCCTGCCTCCCATCAGCTCACACTCCTCTTGCAGCCTCTCAGAGCCAGGCATCCTCACCTGCCCAGCCCAGCCTTCATCACCAGCAAGTCCCCAGGGTCACTTTCTAGTAACCACTGCTATTGTTGCTGTTTCCCTCTACCAGAGGAGCTTGTGTCTCCTGGGTCCCTTCTTAGAATCCTACACTGTCAATCAAACACACTGAGTACACTGAGTGTTCTTATTTCAAAGGTCTTGCTTTGTGTTCCTTTGACTATTATACAACAAAACGGAACAGGCCATTGCTTTTACATCTGATGGAGAGCAGCTTTCTGTAGTGGAAATGGCTCTGGCATGGAAGAAGACATGGGTTCCCACCTTTTCTCTGACATTTCAATCAAATGGCATCAACATCTGAGCCCCAGCTAGAGTGCCTGGGAAATAGCCTATGCAGTAGGACAGTGGGGTGTCCATGTCCATGTGGATTCCAGCACTTCATGCTACCATGGCTGGTCCTTTCTAGAAGCTGACTTTCCTGTTTCAGAGGCAACCACATCCGGTTGCACATGCCCACTACTCAGTGTCCCACCAAGGACAGAACCCAAGCACTCACATCTCAAGGGGTGGTGCAAACAGTGAACGCAAGATCTGGAAGAAAAGGGATAGTGACAGCCTGGGGAGGGGACCCAGGACAAGCCTGCATGGAGGAGGCTGCACTTGTGTGGCTCTGGGAGACGACCCCAGCGAGTGAGGAGGGAGAGGTGAGGAGCCGATGCTGAGGTGGGACGCTTGTAGCCAGTGCGAACGGAAAGCTGCCTGGTTCATCCCACGATCTAGACAGGTGGAATGCGCTATGCAGATTAAAATCAATGTGCACTTCAGCAAATCGCCATCCCTTCTTGCAAAACGGCAAGTTCTTTTGTTGCTTGTAGAACTGGTTTTCTCATTTAAAATCCCTAGTCATGTAAAGTTTCATTGAAACATTTTTAACCAAAAATGGGGGCTGTCGGGGTTTTCTAGAGACCCCTTTTATTATCCCTCCTGCTACATGGTATAGATGGCGGCTGGCAACTTGCCAAAAGGAGCCTTAGTTGTATACAATTTGAGGAGGTGTTTACGATTGGCCGGAGCTTCTGCATGTCCTGGGCGTGACCTCTGTATGCTCTATATCTATAATACTGTAAGTCCATGCGCTGCCTGCAGGGACAGCTTTCTGATTGGTTGCCTTTGTCTATATAACCTGTAGCAATTTCCTCCTTAGGAGAGAAAAAAGAAAAACTTAACGAGATGGCCATGCTATAAATAAAGCTTTTAATCAGCCTACGTGTTGCATCTCTCTGCGGGCAGGGATTCGCGATAGGGGGCAAATAGAGATAGACAAGGATCAGAGAGATTCAAGTGAGGTGTTCATCACTTGGGGAGTCCAAACAAAACTTGTGCCTTCCAACTTCAGGACAATGGGCTGCTTTTTCCATCCACTCTGTTTATAAGTTCAAGGAAATGATCAGAAAGCTTTTAGAGAACACATTGTGAAAAAAGTTGGAAGAATGAATTTAACACTCACATGTGATTCCTACCCAGTTAAAAGATGTTAGAAGAAAGTGCTAATCAAGTCAAATTATAAATTATGTCTATAGTCACTGATGACAGTAAATTGGAATTTCCAGACTTGAACTGTTTACCATCAACTGTCAATTCAATTCTCTAAAATAGAGCCTCTAGTGAAAGGGAAATCATTCACAAGGGCAAAAAAATCATTCAATCCTCGGCTGAGAGATGATAAAGGCTGATGATGCTCCCTAGCCAGCAGAGGGGACACCAGGGCACAGCCAGCACCCAGAGTAGGATGACAGCTGGGGTCTCAGGCTGGGGCACCCATGAAGTCTGAGTACCTGCCACACAACACCAACATCAATAAATCACCCAAAGGGCAGTCTCATCAGACCAACAAGACTTCCACATTCAGACACCATGAAGTCAAAAGGTGCAATGCTCTAGAATGAGGCTGATTTCATTAGACTTGCCTGTCAATGTCACCTACCCACAGATAAGGAAACCCGGAAATAGTAATGCTGATTGAACAACCCTGTGGAGAAGATGAGTGAAGACCGGCTATATTCCTTGATGTCGACCAGAAATCCCAGAGCATGGTGCCCAGGTGGCCAGACGCCATGTTCTGGAATAGTTTTGTGAAGAAGGTCAAGGTGGGCATGCTGATAATACCATCAACAGAAGGAGATGGCAATAAGAGATAAAAAGCAGTGCATGTGGACAACAGATTGATGAAAGGGTCTCAGGAGCAAACTCAAACACTTTAACATCCAAATGTGATCCTTCAATGCAACCACATGCTATAGATAACTAGACAAAGGACAAAGCTATATATGCACAACTCTTACAGCAGACTGAATTATTGGTATGAAATATGTGCTGGCCATCTCTCCTTTCCCTCCCATGTTAGTCAGATTTTTGTCACTGTGACCCTACCTGAAAAGAACAGCATAGAAGAGGAGAAGTTTATTTTGGCTCAGAGTTTCAGAGGTCTAATTGCTCTGGGCTCCATGTGAGGCAGATCATCATGTGGACCGGTGTGGTGCAGGCAGGAAGCCCAGAGAGAGGAAGACCCTGAGAACAGACGCAGGCCCCACGGCCATGCCCCTTGTGACTCATTTCCTCCAACCACACCCCACCTTTCTGTACTTATACACAGTAGTTCATTCAGATGATTAATCCAGCAAATGAATGAGTCTACTGATTCAGAGTAGGACCTGGCAGGACCACTTCCTGTGCCCTGTGGTCAGAGCTCTCATAATCAAATCTTTCCACCTCTGTTGCATGAGCTTTTGGAGGGACAGTTCAAATCCCTCCCAACCACAACACTTCCCTGGTCCCACTGATCATAGGCTGGGTCGTGTGACCTGGTCTGACCAATGGAATGTGAGTAGCAGTGATGTGTGATCCTTCTACGAATCAGCTTTAAGAGCCAGAGGATGACTCACCAAGCTCTTGCTTCCCAACCTTGTGGTACCGGTAGTGCCCTAGATAGACACTCTTCATGTTGGAAAGTAGCAGCCATCCATGCCAGACAAGAACAAGTGAGAACCTTTTCTCTTGCCAGTCGCTTTGATTTGGGGACAGTACTTACCACATGACATGTTTGCTTTAGGGACAGATGCAACATCTACAGTGCTGCTGGTCACACTGACCCCTGTCCTCAGTACTTGTGTGCACAGGATTTCCACAGCTGTGGGGAACTGGGCTGCCAACCACTGATTGCCGTCCCTCACTTCCAGCAGAGGAGGCTAAGGTCACCAGCCTGTGAGGCACCCAAGGGCAGGCTGTCACAGTGCTGAAGCACCTCGCTGTCAACTCTGCGTGGTCTGCATCGCAGACCATGGAGGACAGGGTTGGGACAAGGGGACAAGGTTGCTTCAAGTGGTGTAGGAAGCACAGGGCACAGGAAGTGGTCCACCAGGTGTGGGGACATGTCTGCACTCACCTGCATCTCTCCTTCCATGGTAAAAAGCATGAACCGCTTCTCCAAAACCTTTCCTCTGACTGAAAGCTGGTGTGGTGAGAATCTGCCCATTCTAAGCCTCGGTCTCAGGTGACATTCTACGTACACGTTGTTGTCTCTATTCTCTAATCAAAGTCTTGATTCTCACTGGATGCAGAAGCCAGGGGTATAACCAGAGGGCCTGGGGTTCCCGTCCTAAGAATGTCACAGCAGAGTGCCACCATCCTCATCTTGGGAGGCCCAGGAGGAGCACAGGAGAAGGCACACCAGCATCCAGTCCCTCGGGCACAGAGTCCAGCCCTGCTTGCTTGCCAGGCCCTGAGTCCTCAGGAGGCGTGGGTCCTCCTTTGTGGCTTGCAGCTCCACTAAGCCAGGAGCTTGGTTTACCCAGAGAACTGAGGGGAAGCAGGGGCAGGAGGAGGGGCCACAGAAGAGGACCTGGTGCAGGTGGGGGTCAGCCCTTAAGTACTGCTGCTCATTTTTGCCTCGAAGGAGGTCTGTACATTCCTGCTTGGGGTTGCTGACCAAGTGGCTGCCTGAAGAACATTGGACCTCTCTTTTCAAATGGAGGTAAGCCCTCTCACATTGCCCTGCTTTTCAGATCTGACCTACTCGAATGCAGATTCTCTACTCCTGGTTCAAAATTCATTCTTCCACTCAACAAATATGTTTCAATAGCTTTCCATGTACCCATTTCAGGTCTAGGACATTTGTATTATCTTACTTAATTCTCCCAATAACCCAGTGAGGTAGGTGCAATAATTTCCCCCATTTCCACTGGGAAAGGAAAGACCAAACAGGTTGTGTGAACTGATCACATCACTTCAAGGATGTGATGCAGTTGGGATTTGAACCCAGGGAGATAGTTAGTGGTGAACTGCTCTTAACTAGTTTGCTAAATTATACTCAAGAAAAAGAAAACATATATAAATACACCCAAGAATAAATAACATGGCTTCGGTAAGCAACAGGGCAGGTATACCATGCAATCCTAATGTGATCGAGTTGCTTGATTTCCAATGGAAAGGCCCTTTCCTGTGACTATGGTGAAGTCAGAAGCTTGAATCCCAAAATAAAATGGCTCTTAGGTCAAGTATCACAAGCTTCCTACACAATCAGCAGCCCCCAGCCTCTTCCCATCAAGACAGGTCAGAAGCCCTCCTTGAGTGAGCTGGTCATTCCTTAGTGTGGGCATGCCATAGAACACCCCCTTGGGCCCTATAAATACATACAATTGTTATATGTCAATTAAAATGAAATTTAAAAGAGTTGGGGCACAAAACACATCACAGCTAATATCAAAAAGCTTTTATTTTGAAAAGACAGTGAACCAAAGATATTTTTCACATTTCTCTACTGAGCATATGACTTGGTCCTGAAGAGGGTCTATGCATTTTCTCCTCTGAATGCAAAGTTGATTGTTGGCCTAGGGAAGTTAGCCCAGGACTCCCTAGCATTGTGTAAATCTTGAAATGTTTACTTGTTTGTCCTGATGAAGGGCTCACATGGCCTCCAAAGGCATAATCCAGGAGGTAATGCCCTCTAAATATTGTGCCTGTCCTCAAACACTGGTCCTCTGGGGCCCTGATGCAGTTGGTGCCCAGAGATGTACCCATCACTTCTGCACAACAACATTGTATGGAAAGAATATTTAATGAGAAAAGAGAGGGAAGAGAACTGCACCAATTCCCACTGCATTAATCAAGCAATGCACTGAGCTTCTTCAGATGAAAATTAAAGATGCAAGCAGCAACTTGCACCACAAACTCATCACAGCACAAAGCTGAAGTCAGATTCCTAGAATTTTATTAAATGGAACCTAAAATGAAATGACCATGGTTCAAACTTGTCTTAGTAATTTTTTGTTGTGACCAAAATACCTGACAAGAGCATCTTAGATCAGGAAAGACTCATTTTGCCTCCTGGTTGCAGAGGTCTCAGTCCATGCTGGGCTGACTCTGCCGTAGAAACATCATGGTGAAAGGGGATGGCAGAGGAAAGGTGCTCAGGTCACGGCAGCAGGAAAGCAGAGACAGAGGCACAGGATGGGGCCAGGGACACATAGAATCCTGAAGGCCTACTGCCTTCAGTCACACCCAGTTTACAGTCACCACCCAGAAGTCCATTCAGACTATTAACCCATCAAATGGATTAATCCATCAATATGATTACAACCCTCATAATCCAACTGTTTCCTAATAGTGCCACCTCTGAACCCTGCTGCATTGGGACCATGCTTTCAACACATGAGCTTTGAGGAGACAGACCAGATCCAAACTATAACAAAACTCAAGAATAAAGGCTGTCTTGCCAGGAGTTGTGGTGCATGACTGTAATCCCAGCAGCTCAGGAGGCTGAGGCAGGAGGATCACAGGTTCAAAGCAGTCTCGCAACTTACCAAGGCTGTAAGTAACCTAGTGAGGTTCTGTCTCAAAATAAAAATAAAAAAGGGGCTGGGAATGTAGCTCAGTGGCTAGGTGTCTCTGGGTTTAATCCCTGGGTACAATAAAAAGAAAGAAAACAGAATTAAAGCTCTTTTCTGCTTCAATTGCTTGACCACATGCCGGACTCATGCACCTGTATGAATCTATGTATGCAGGATCTTTTCAAGCTTGATCTTTGTCTTTAGAAAACACATTCCTAGCAATAAAATCACCGATTTCTTTTAGGGACTCCACTTTCCAAATGTCACCAACAGTTTTTTCTCTGGAAAGAATCATATCATATATATATATATATATATATTTTTTTTTTTTAAGTGATTCTTGTCCAGGATCTCATTCACCCTACTACCTGACAAAGAAAAAACGGCCATCTGTGAAGTCAAACATCCTGTGGAAGATTTTCCCATGTGTTCAATGCAGACTGCCCACAGCATGCCAGATGTTCTCTGGGGAGGAGGTATCAAATATCCCTCTGGTTAAGGTCATTGTCCTTAAGACCCCTTCTTTGGGCTTTTAACTTGGTGACTTTTGTCCACCAGTGTTCCTCCCTCTCTCTTATTCTCTGCTCCTTGGTGACCTGGACTTCCTGGACTATCACTTCCATCATTTGCTGCCTCTGTCATTCCAGCATGGACAGAACCCCCATTGCTTGGGGGTCCATCATCACCTCTTCTCACCTGCTGCTGTCCAGAGGTCAGCAGGGGCTATTCCCTGCCCTACAGGACGCTGTGACAGGTCTCCACTCTGGGTGGAATACACCCAGCCCAAAAGAATCCCTGTGCCAAAGGAAGGAGAGAATAGGCCCTGGAGACAGACCAGTGTTCTCTGCACGTGCAGAGAAATCAGAGGGAACATTTCCAAATGGAAACCATCACTGTCCTCTCAAAACGGTCTCTCCCCAGGTATTCTTAACTGTCGGTCCTGGCCATGCATCCACCTGTCCAAGCAGAAACTTGCTCTCAGCCATGACCACCCCTTCCTTCTTACGATTCCACATCCAGCGAGGCAGAGGCTCCTGTCCTTCACACTGGCCCCTTCCCCAACCCTACTGACACTCCCAGTTCTCGGCCTCTGCTGTCACCCATCCAATGAGGGAAGCACCTCACTGAGCTACCTCCCTTCTGTCCTTCTCTCTTTATCACCCTTTTCCAGCAGCAGGAGTCCTTTCTAATATGCAAAGCAGTCAAACGAGGTCAGCCCTGAATGCTTCCCATGCCCAGGACAATGACAGAACCCTCTGCTATGTGATAAGACGCCATGCACTACAATACCTCCTTCCTTTATTTCTTCCTCCTTCTTCCCTCGGCCCCATGATGCAGCTATTCTGACGTTGTGTTGCCTAGCCTTTCCTGGAGAGCACTGTGCCCCAGGAGCTGAATGGCTGGCACTGCCATGTCACAGGGTCATCCTTGCCAATTCTGCAGACATGCTTCCGATCACATCCCACCTCCTCCCTGATAACCGTCCCAGGTACCCTCTGCATCTCCACCTGGTTCATCACTCCATGTTCACCTGCAGTGGCCCTTGAACTCTACCAAAGCCACCTGTCCACTTCAGGTGTGATGAGCCAGAATGTGCCCTTTCCATATATCTGCCCAGTCCAGAGCCCGGAGCCTGGTATGAGCTGGGTACTCGGTAAATGTCTGCTGGACGGATACAGGAATGGGAGTGAGTGTGTGGCCAGTCGCCTCATCGCACTGTGGTCGAGACTTCCACCAAGAAGCCCCAGGGTGATCTGGTATTGTAATGACAGAAGTCAGGACACCCCCTGGCCTCAGTGCTGTCACTCAGTACATGGACAGTGGCCAGCTGTGCTAATGTCAGTGTCCCTGGAGGTTGAGAGTGTCCAAGTTCATTGCTGCTGTCTCGTCCAGTTCCAGGTCTCTTCTGTTTCATCAGGTGTTGGGAGAACAGTGGGGAAACCTTGAATGGAGCAACACAAATGGGAACATATTCCGAATTCTGTGTTTGGAAATTGTTGGAAATTGATGAAAACCTGTCCTTGTCGCCACTAGAAGAAGTGATGGGGAGCTGTGTGTGTGTGTGGGCGTGTGTCTGTGTTCTGTATGTGAGTGTGTGTGTGTGTGTGTGTGTCTATGCCTACGTCCATGTATTCTTTTTGGTTTTGTCATGACATGCACTGGTTGATATGCATGCACAGATTCATAGAGGAACTGCAGCGAAGGAAGGGGGTTTAAGGGCCTTCACATATTTTCTTGAAGTTCTCACGTCTGATCTTGCTGGAGCGGATGGAGCGGCCTCTCCTGTTTGGTATTGTGCAGGTGTAAGTCCCGGAGCTCATGTGAGTTACGTGGGTGGAGGCTCCTCCTGCCCGGGCTCCAGCTCCCGGGCACGATGGAAGTGCACAGCCCACAATGCAGCATGCAAGAGCCCAAGAGGGAATAAATAACTTATGAGCCGAATGGCAGACCTGCCAAGTGAAAAGAAGGCAAGGGTTTTCAGTTTTTTGTTTTGTTTTGTTTCGTTTCTGCCAGGAAATGAAAATTGAGATCAGCATGGGAATGAAAGTCATGGCAAGTGAGAAAATTCTGTACTAAAATTTTTAAAAATATATTTATTGATTAATAAATAACCACATCACCATATGTAAACTTGGAAATTCTCAACTGTCATGACAATGAAAATACTTGTCAACCAGTAAACAGATTGTTTGGAGTACTCGGCTGACATCTACAAGGCGGATAAGATGCTGAATCGTGTGCAGTGATTTCTAAGGAAAATAATGTGTTATTCTCACCAGCTGTGCACACACATGGATGGAGTTCAAGCTGCATCTGGATTGGGAATGTGCCTCAGTCATCCACTGCCACAAAGCCAATCTCCCGTCTCCCGAAACTAGTGGTTAGAACACGTGGTTCTCCTCATGATTCTGGGGGTTGGTGTTGGCTCCTCCGCAGTCCTCGCATGACTGTCTTCAGCTGGAGAACTGGCCAGGCCCTTGTGATGGTCCTGTGGCAGCTGCTTCTGGCAATTTCCTGGGGCTTTGGTTTCTTTCCCACGTTTGGCCACTTATTCTCCACTAGCCTACACTGGCTTCCATTCTGGTAGTCTCAAGTTCACCGTCCTAGAAATCGGAAGGGGATCTCAGGTCCTCACATGGCTTGGGATCCATAATTTGCAGTTTCACTTCCCCATTTCCTGTTAGGCAGATGAAGTCACAAGCTCTCCCAGATTCCAGGATGGAGAAAAGCTGACTGCATTTTCCACTGGACACAATGTGGAGGACAGATTCCTCCAATGTTCACGGTTCTGAAGGCTAAGGAGTTTCTATGGTGAATCTGGAGGCTTTACTCCAAGACAGACCCCAGGAACTGGTAACTCAGAAACTCCAAATTCATGTCCAGGCTCAGGTCTCCTGGATTCCAAGGTGACCTGTGAATTCAACTCGTGTCTGGTTGTATATTCACTGACTCTCTCTTCTGCTCATTCTTGTCTGAACACTTGCCCTAGGCTGGACTTAAACCAAGTAGGATAAGACAGAGAAGGCCTAGGCCTTGGGGAGGAGATGGGGTGGCCACCATGTTTTGGTCTATCCCTGCATTTTGGCTTCTATCAAAAAGTAACACTTGGCAAATAATTCTTAGAATTGCCTTAATACAAACACCGTAAAGAGTGGAAATTAAGCAGCTGTCTACAAAACTGATGAGTCACTTCCCATTTAGGCTGAGATTGTAGTAGTCATGAATCCATGTGAATCAGAAAGAATGCTGTTTTTAAAAAACGAACTCCTATTGACTTTCTGTCAAGAAATAAAAGTAAACAAAAATCAGATATGATTGCGATTTTTTTTAGGAAGCAATTTTGAAAGAAAAGAAGGAAATTAATGAAATGACATTTACACCTGCTTCGTGATTAATTCTCCAATGAGCCAGTGAAGCAGCTGGCAGGCTCTGCTCTCTGCTGAGTGACCTGGCTGACATACAGTCATTTATAAAACACACCATGCCATGCTACTCAAAGCAGCACTCCTCTGCCTCTGTCATCAGCTCTGCTGCAGCGAAGATCTTTGAGAAACATTTGGACTTCTGACCATAGAAGGAGCCTAGGCTGTTCAAAATTGTGACACTCACATAAAATAACCCCTCTGGTCCTAACTCATCATTCACTCAAACTATGAAGCTACAGAGTAAAAATCATGTTCCAAAGTAACTGACATTTAAAAAGTGAACCAGAAGTACTCGCTAACTTTCAAAGTAATGACCTGAAAATGTCATGCTGACTAATGGGCGTTCACCATGGTCTACGCAGCTGAATGCTTCTCAGCTGGGGAACTGCACGCTGCCCACTGCAATCGGCTGTGGACCAGCCCAATGCAACACTACACCAGCATTGACGTCCAGCATGCCTGCCGGTCTCCTCTGCCACTGCTGAAAGGCACTGCCAGCCCAAGCCCTGCCTCCGTGCTCTCCCTCTGATCCACTCCTACCTGCACAACGCCCCACCTCTCACTGGTAACACTGCAGAGCCAGAGGCTGATTCTCTCCGCACACTTTCTTTCACTGTATTTTGGGTTTTGTTTTATTCTTACTTCTCCTTTGACATCTACTCTTGCCCCTTAAATAACAGGAAATGAAAGAAACCCTCCTTCCGTAGCCAGTGGCCAAGGGGTTGAGGGAGTTACGTCTACCAAGGTCTTGGAGCAGCAGGCAGCATGCAGGGAATCTGGGGGGTGAGCCTTGCGGGGCTCAGAGTCTCCTTGCACTGTTGGGGCCACACTCCTCACCCTGTTCTCTGGGTTAGGGCTGGTTCCTGGTCAGCAGGGCCGTGGCCATTCCATCGCTCGCTAACTCCTCCCTTCACTTTCCCTCTCCCAGGTGTGGTCCAAATCACTTGGTGGGCGAGGAGTGAGTGGGCAGGAAAGCTGCATTTTACTACATGTTCCTCACATCCCTAGATGTTTATCATGCCTATTTAATAATCAATAATTTTGGTTCAATTTTTCATTAAATCTAAGGATATGAACAAAATAGTTGGCCAAATTAGGCATTATATTAAAACGATGGGGCAGAACTTCTCTCCCTCAGTACCTATTAAAACAATATTTATAAAATGTGAAAAAGAAAATTCGCCACTACAACCAAACTGCAAAATGGGCATGAACCAGTATTATAATAAATTCCCCAAACCAAAGGTTATGAAGAGAGAAAAGGTTCCAGAGCTAAGCAGAAATGGGGCTGCACTTGGCCTTGAGCCTGCAGAACCAGAGGTTCCTACTCTCACCAGGAACCTGGAGAGAGGCAGACTAAAAGGCACTTCACAGACTGAGGGGTGAGGAAGTCACGTGTGGTGGAAACTGACAAGGAACGAAAATGAAGTGACACCGTTTCTCTTGGTTAGCAACAAAGGCCTCGAGGCTGAGGGATGGATTTGAATCCCGTCTGTCCTTCATGGAAATGAGAAACATCCTGCAGGGCTTGTACCTACTCCAAACGGTAGAAGAGAGCCAGCTTAGCCAGCCCGAGGGAGCTCCGCCTGCCACCAAGGCTGCCTTGGCAGCAAAGTAGACTGGGCATTAAATGCCCCACCCCATCCACCCCACTCCAAAACGACTGAATGGGCCAGGCTCCCACCCAGTGGGAAAAGAAGGAATCGAAGGCCAGAGTCTGGCAGCCCCGTGGGCCAGCTGCTTCCAAGTACCTCTGCAGATCCCAGATAAATTAGGTACCCCCCCCCCAGCACCAGCACCAGCACCAGCAGCTGATAGGGGGCATGGAGGCCACAGGTGCAGGGCCAGCTGAAGACAGATGCACTGAGACTTTGACACTCTTCGCAGGTCCCCTCCATGCTAGTGGAGGCTGACCCCAGGAGCAGCCCTTCCTCTGCCTTGTCTTGCAGCTTCCCATTTCCTCCCATTGGGCACACGAGGTTCAAAGCCATAAGGGTACTTGCACACCAGATGATGCCAGGCCAGGACCAAGTCAAGTGACCCACAGATGCATCTCAGGGACAACGCAACATCTATAGGATGCACCACTCTGGGGTCTACCCTTCTTGATCTCAACTCTGAGGCCTCTGGCTATAGAGAGCTGTCAAGGTCACAGCATCTTCTGTCCTTGCTCCTCCTGATTATAGGCTTTGCTGTGGACCTCCACTATAAACCAGCAATTGTCCTCCCAGCAGGGAACCCTTGGCAGAGCCTGGAGATGCTCTCCTGGCATCCAGCTGAGCTTGCTGCAGAGCTCAGGGGGCTCCACACATGGAAGCATCCAATTCCAAACGTGCAGAGTGCTGAGGTGGACAAAGCCTGCTCCAGACATCTGATCACCCTGCCTGTCAGGGGACTGCATGCTTTTAAATTTCAGTTTCACTTAGACATGTGATGGAGTAACTTGGTCCATAAGATTACACCCTGCTGCCACCACTGCATCCCCAAGGAGCCATTTCCTCTGCAGAGGTATGGGACGCTAGCATATGCCTCAGGGACAAAAGGCAGACTTATGACCCTTGGAGGGAGCGTCACTGACAGAGTCCCCCTCAGAAGCCCTATGGCCACAGGGGCTGCCAAGCTTCTCCTGAAAAAGGTCAAGGGAACAGTTAAAACTCAGGCTCCATGCCATCACTGCAGTAACGGCTCCACTGTGCATGCAATGCGGAAGGAGCAAGAGCCCAAGAGCAGAGGCATGAGTGTGGAAGGAGCCAGAGCCCACGTGCAGATG
>JAJEJO010000224.1:0-54068 GCA_020662805.1 Glaucomys volans
ATGGGTCACATCAGTTTGCCAAATAATGTTAGGTTGTAAGCCCCTGGGATTTACCCCAGGAGATTGGAGAAGTGGGACTTGTAGGAAGGGCATGCAAAATTTGCAAGTTCTTACAACCTTTTTCAAGTCTTTTACAGGGACTAAGGGAAACTTATGGTGTAACCCTCTCCAATTTAAATGAGTTAGGTCATGAAGGCCTTGGGCTAATTGTAAGTCCTGCTGGGGTTGGGCTGTAGCTATTGATGTCCCTGATGTGGCTAACTGGTCAGCTGTGAAATTTCCCTATGTGAGGAAGTCCGGCAAATTCTGATGTCCTCTCAGATATTGTAGGAATATGGGTTTGGCATAAATCTTTAGTAAAGATCGAGCCTGAATCATTAAGGGAGTTATAGGACTTTTGTCCAGCTTAATATATGATGAGAATAATGTGGGTAGTAGATTTACTACATAGAGACTATCCAAAAAGAGATTCATGGGTTCTTGCACTTGAGTCAGGGCTAAAACAACTGCATATAATTCCTTAAACTGTGATGACCCAGTAACTAGTTCAAAGTGAGTGACCATTTTTTCTTCCGCCGTATGGGAAGAAGGGGGGTAGATTACTACGGCAGATCCTTCTTTTCCTCCATCTGTGAACACATTTCCAGCCTTGGGGAGAGGTCTGGTGGAGAAGAGTGTAGGGGGTGTCCATTTTAGCTTGGAAAAAGAGGATGCCCACTTGGTGGACCCATAATGGCAGTCAACCTTCCCTAAGAAGCCTTCCAGTGCACAAGATACTCTATTGTTATTTCTTTGGATCCACTTGAAATCTGGCATGTGGTAAGGTACCATCAGAGTGTCGGGTTCTTTTCCATAGTACCTAATAGCAGTATCCCTGCCTTTAATTATAAGGTCAGCCAACTGGTCAAGATGAAAGTAAACTCTGGGAGCCCCACCTATTATTGAATGGATCCATTGAAGAGGCTCCCCTCGTTGAGTTAGGGCTGCGGAAGACAGCTGAGGGCTGGGAAGGATCCAAAGACAGAGAGGACATTCAGGTTGATATTGAGCTAACTGGGCAGAATTAAGGGCTACTTGAATTTTTTGGAGTATTTGTTGATGGTTCTGAGTCAGAGTAATGACATTTGTGGGATCTTTATTTCATAATAAGTCAAAGAGAGGGAGCATATTCTCAGTAGAGACATGAAGCCAGGGCCGTAACCAATTAAGTTCCCCCAGTAACTTTTGTAGGTCAACTAAGGAATAGGAGGACAGGAGAAGTAATTGGGGTTTAAGGGGGCAAACAGAGTCCAATTTAAGTTCACCTCCTAATGTTTTGAAGGGAGGGACAGTTTGGACCTTATCATTAGATATATGTAGGCCCCCTTTTTCCAGAAGGCCTTGAAGCTGTTTATATGTGGAGCTCAGCTGTGAGGCATTGGTGGCTCCTATAATGATATCATCCATATGGACGTACAGCGTAATTTGTGGCCTTCTTTGAAGGGGTTGAAGGAGCCGGGATACAAAATGTTGACAAAAGGCTGGGCTGTTGGCCATGCCTTGAGGCAAGACCACCCAATCATAGTGTTCTCCCGGCCCTTGGTAATTAATGGAGGGTACCAAAAAGGCAAATTTTTCACAATCATTAGGGTGGAGTGGGATTGAGAAAAAACAGTCTTTAATATCAAAACCAGGAGTAGTAGATCTTTGGGAATGGAGGGGAACCAAGGAAGACTCCTAAAGTAGTTCCCACTGGGACCATAGGGCTATTGATTTTTCTGAGATCCTGGAGCAGCCTCCATTTTCCTGATATTTTCTGAATGACAAAAACTGGGCTATTCTAATGGCTCAGAGATGGTCTTATATGGCCTAAGGATAGCTGCTCTTATACAATGTTTCTTAGATGTTGAAGTTTATTTTGAGGTAATGGCCACCATTCCACCCATACAGGGGGGCCTGGAAGCCATTGAATGTCAGGTGTTGTTGGAACAGTGGCCTTTAGGATTGGGGGTGTGGCCTTATCCCAGGGGGTTGGGACCCTCTGTCTAGAGGCCTCAAAAAGGTGGTCTCCCCTATAATTGCTAAAGGGACCAGATTGAATTGTTGTTCATATTCCTACTGCTCCAGGAGGTCATCATATACTTCCTTATGATCAGTTGTTATAAAGACTTTGGCTTCCCCTAGAATACCTTGCCCTAACAGGTTTGCAGTAAGACCAGATGCCATAAAGGGGCGAATATCTCCTTGAGCACTGTCCACATCCTGCCACTTAAGCCAGTCCTTGGTCACCCCCGACTTAGGTCACCTCCCACTCCAAGTAATTGGGGACCAGGAACCAACTTCCATTGTGGTGGAATTTCCTCCTTTCTTAATACCATTCGATCCGCTCCAGTGTCAATAAGGCAATGAAATTTTTTTCCTGCTATAAAAATGTCCATTTTTGGTCTGACCCCAGGGACAATAGGAATAGTCCAGTGTGCTCTAGAGGGGTTATTGGGGGAAAAAACCTCCTTTGTTTGACGGGGCTGGAGGGTACCCCCAAATTAGTTTAAAGCCTTCCCTTCAATGTCAAATTTAGATTTGCAGTCCCTCTGCCAATGGAATCCCTTTTTGCATCTTGGGCAAGGCATTTTAGGATTGGCCTGCTTTTGGGTTGAGCCTGCGGGGTGTCCAAGTGGAGCGTCAGAATGTACTCGGCCCATGGGACAGTCCCTCTTAAAATGGCCTGGTTGCCTGCAGCCATAATAGACTCCTTTGCTCCTAGTTGTGGCCGGTGATAAAGCCGCAGTGAGTGCCTCAGTAAGTGAAGCAGTTTGGGCCTGCAGGGCAGCAACCAGGGATTGAGATTGATGCACTTGCGTGCCAATGTCCTTGGTTGCTACAATCCACCTCCCCATGGAGCAGTCCTTCATCCCTGCACAGGCCAACTTATGATCAGTCATCATTCCTTCCCAAACTAACATTTTGACAAATTGATCTCTCAAAGGCCCAGGAGGGAATTTCCTTTGGAGGCTTCTTTCTACCCTTTCAATAAAGGTTGCTAGGTCCTCGGTAGCCTTTTGAGTGATCCCTGCAATGGGGGGTTCTGAGGGGCCCTCTTCTAGCTTTTTCCAAGCAGCCAGCCCTAAGGCTTGCACTTGCTCCTGATATGGGGCCAGAATAGCAGCCTGCAAGAGACCATTGGAAAATTGGTTGCTAGACCCAGAAAGCATCCCTTAAATCACAGGGACTGGAGGGTTAGCCGCCTGGTTCTGTTCAGCTTGGGTGTGACACTCTTCATTAAGGAAGGCACACCATTTCAGATATAAGGGACCACGGAGGATGGCTTTAGTTGGATTTTTACAGTCCTGAGTGGTTCACTGCTGGTGAGCAAGGCCCTGGAGGATAGTTTCAGCCCAAGGAGAATGGGACTTACCGTCTGAAACAGCCTTTTTTAATTCCTTTAAATCTTGTGCCTCCCATGGGTACCAAATAGCAGGTCTATTGCCTCTCAGGTTAATATTTACTGAGAAGGCCATGCAGGGAGGAGGAGGACTGAGGTCTGTTAAGTCCTTCTCAGTGTCACAAAATGGCCGCCGGGGAGGTTTCCCACCACTGGGGTAAGATGACAGAAATGAGCCCTGGGGGAGGGGGAGTTTCCACTGCCCTCAAGGGTTGGCTGCCCTTGTGGCTCCTTCAGACAGGAGGATAGGGACTGCTCCCCAGATGATGTCGGGCAATAAGGTGGAGGGCGAGTGCCCTCAGCAGAGCCTGCTGAAGATTTGGAATCTGCTGTCGCCACTAGCGCGTCTGAAGTGCCAAATACAATGGCAAAGGGGTCCTGAGACTCCCTTAGAGCCCCCAACCTTGGGAGGAGCAGACGGGGATGGATTGGCCTCCTCCTCAAAGGTTTCCCAATGTTGGCCATTAGTGGGTTTATCTCCTGAAGGGGACATAATGGACTGAGCCAATGGCTCTTTGGGTGGGACCCTAGGAACCCCCTTAGGGGGTCCTGGAAAAAAGCCTTAAGGGCCAATAGCATAGGGTAGACCCCCAATGGGGGGCCTTCCCCCAAGTTGATCTCCCTTTTTCTGACAAATTGCTCTACACAGTCCCACGTGGACCAATCGAAAAGGTTAGCAGTTGGGAGCCAGGTTGCCACCCGAGTAAAGGTGTCCCAGACTCTTTCTGCCTGTGTATCTGAAAGCTCAAGACCCCTGCTCTTTAGTATGAGCCTAAGAGCTTTAAGTGCAGGGTCATCATATTTAGTGTGCGTTTGCCCCATCTTTTCAGGTATGCCCTTACCTTGAGACTCACTTGGCCCCATCTGCCAGTACTTTTGGTTTTGGTGGCCGCTCCTTGCCTTGGTTGCCGCTTCTTTGAGTTAGCCCGAAATGTCCCTGTTCGGGCACCAAATGTTGGGGTTTTTAGCCCCTTCGCATCTCTCTACCCACGAAAAGGGGAAAGAAGCACACCCGGACAAGGTCAGACTGGGAAAGGCAAAGGCTGGCTGACCGCCCACACCCAGTCCTACAGCAGAGGACAATCAGACATGTCAGGGAGACCAGTCACAGCAGGAACTCATTTATTGAGGAAGTCACACATCTCTTATGCAGGGTGAGGGCCAGGAGGGGACCAACCAGCTTCAAAGTTAGCAGGCCATAAATGGTTCACAAAAGTTAGCTCCCATTTGAAGGTAGAACGGGCATGAACTGATCACGTTCACAGAACTACTGTGGGCCAATTCCCAGTGGTGGTCCAATTCACTGTCATTACCTGTGGTAATGCCCCAAGGCCTCAGGTTGTATCTGTACTCCAGGAAGTGAGGAGCAGCTTAAGAGCTAGGTGTCATTTTCCTAGGCTAAGTCTGCGAGTTAAGCTTTGTTTCTCTTTTAGCTGACGTGTCCTTCATGGCTCCCAACAGGTCTTTGTGCTGCTGAGAAGAAAATTTATTCACTCATTGATGGATAAAATATTCTATACATGTCTGCTAAGTCTAAATTATTAATTGTATTGTTTATTTCTATAGTTTCCTAGTTTTAGTTTATTTTTTGTTTGGAAGATCTATCCAGCAGTGAGAGAGGTGTGTTAAAGTCAGCCAGTATTATTATGTTGTGGTCTATTTGATTCTTGAAACTGAGAAGGATTGTTTGATGTACATAGATGCTCCATTTTGGGGGACATAAATATTCACAATTGTTATGTCTTGCTAATGTCCCATTCCCTTAAGCAGTATGAAATGTCATTCTTTGTCTCTTCTGATTAACTTTAGCTTGAAGTCCACTTTATCTGACATGAAGATGGAAACCCCTGCTTGTTTATGTGGTCCATATGAGTGATATGTTTTTCCCATCCTGAGGGCTGAGCATTAGTATTACTGCACCTGTCATGGAGAGCTTTTCTGAATTGGGCAGATCAGGTGCTGAGAGCTGCGGGCTGGCCACACAGCTGCAAGTGCTGAACCAGGATGGTGGCTAGGGAGGGGTTGGCAGATTGGGGACTGGGGAGCTGGAGGGCCCTGTCTGGTGCCAGGCCTAGTGGGACTAGGGGATTGGTGGATGCCAGACTGGGCAGGGAGTCAGGGTGCTGGCCTTAGTGGGTTCCAGGAACTCAGTGGGTGCTGGACTGGCTCGGTGTAAGCTGAGAGCTAGATGCCCTCACACCCTTTTCCAACCTTCCCACCCATTATAGTCAGCCCCGCCCATCTACATGTACTTCAGGTCCACCTAGACCTAGGTGCAAACTCATGGATCTGGGCTTCAGTTTCAATAGGCTTTGCCACTCTGTAGGCCCAAGATCTCAATGTACTTTATTTGCAATTAGAAAGATCACCAGGGATATGCTCACATAAAGGAGTGACCATGTGCAGAAGCAGCAAGATGGTGGATGTTATCACATCTAGCAGGAAGACCTCAGGTGTAACCAAGCCTACAAGCACCTTGATAATGGACTTCCAGGCCCTGACCAGTGTCCCAAGATGAAGGCTACTTCATCTCAAGATGGCGATGTCAGTTTCTGCATCCCAAGATGGGGGCAGCTGCATTCTGAGATGGGGTGGCAACAGCCGATAGTATTCTATGTGATTTTTAGGTTGATTTAGAAAAACAGAGACGTGACCATGATAACATTGGGATGAGTATAGAAAAATAACAGTCTAGTTAACTTGTTTCACAGGCAGAAAGAAAAGCTGAGAGGGGAGATAGAGAGAAAGCTCCCTCTAGTACAGTTGGTCTTGATGAGGATGCTCACAAGTGTACAGTTGAATGTGACAATATTAAAGAGGAAAGGACAGAAGTAAAGAAGAAAGGAGCAAAGTGAATCCCAGGGGATTGGAATAAGACAGGGAACAACACAAATCAGCCAGGGTCAAAGAATCTGACCCAGGTACTTAATCAAGGAGGTCCATCTGGGGTCCGCAAAGAGAACAACTGAAGAAACCAATTTTTGGTTAAGTTTTACATTAAATATGTAAAGCTCAAAATACACACAGAACCACGTTTTCCAGGCATTTCATTTTCTTGCTTTACTTATTATTTTATTTGTATGTTAAAACAAAGCATACTTGACAGATGTGACTCTTACTTTGGAAAGGGGCCGTTTCTCTTTATATTACAGACTATATATTAGGTTTTGCATTTGTAAAACAACTCTGCTAAACATTACTTAAATAAACAAATATATATGGATTTAACTAATAGTCAAAAACTGAAAGAAACTAATGGTTCAATGCCTTGTCAAATGTTAAACTAAGCAATGAAAATGTTGTACACTAAATTAAAATATACCCTAAGTTGGAAATCAATTAAAAGTGTTAAAAACAAATGTATAGCATAAAAAATACAACAATTCAACATCTAGTACATTGCTACAACATATAGCAGGCACTCAGTTAAATCTGGTTGAATTTATATATAAAGGATAATATGGGCTCTTGGGGGTGATTTCCCCTGTTTTATGATGATTATATAAAAACATCTTGGTATATTCAGAGTTAGCAGGTTCTAAAGTTAAAATACAATCTATGTTAGCACATTAATGAGGAAATAATAATGATATGAGTTTAAAAAGTATTCATGGCCCCAAACAATTCAATTTATTTTGCAATATTTTATGACTGGGAAAAATGTAAAGAAATAAGAAATTAGTGACTTGTATTTAATATTGGTTTGTGGACTTGGGAGATCAAGTCTGTAGTATAGCTTGGATAATGTAGAAATAAAGTTAATTAAGGGAGTAGAAATCTGATCTAATGCACTCTGTGTTTAAAAAAAAAGTTGTCAATTTTTTTTTTTTTTTTTTTTTTTTGTTGCTTGTTTGTTTGTTTGCTTGTTTTTGGTACCGGGGACTGAATTCAGGGGTGCTTAACCACTGAGCCACATCCCCAGCTCTTTTTTGTTTTTTATTTAGAGGCAGGGTCTCGCAGAGTTGCTGAGGCTGACTTTGAACTAGTGATACTTCTGCCTCACCCTCCCAAGTCACTGGGATTCCAGGAGTGCACCACCCCACCTAGTTAAGAAAGTGATCTTTATGTTGCCCTTTGTTTGCAAATGCATTGTGTTTGGTTGGCAAAACTACAGTTTTCAAGCACTTTTGTGATTTAACTGAACTATGTTTTTTTCAGTTGAAAGGACAAAATAAACTATAAAAATCAGTATGTTTTATACTAAAGATTTCAACATTCCTGAAACTTTCATACATTGTTCAAAAAGACATCATTTAAAAACAATATTTATCCAATTGCTATTGGTTTATATACTAATCAGAAAAATCATAAATTTGTGCTTGTAGTATTGATGGTGATGAAGGGAGAAGCTGAAATGGAGTCCATGATGGTGAAGATGATGGCAGCTAATGTTTAGGATACTTATTCTGTCCCTCAGCAAGCCTGTGACTTAATGCTAGGAATTCCATACATTTCCAGAGAAGAAAGGAGTCTGAAATCAGGTAAATAAAATATTCAAACTTACACATGAATTTGTTGACTAGAGCTGGTCATATCCATGCAGCTCTTAAACACTCGTGGTTACCTAAACTAATCACAATGTCTATAATAACAATAATACTCTGTTGTTTTTAGTGATCCTGAAGTCTGACTTTTCTAGTCTGGTTTTCAGCATGAACCCAATAGCATTGGAATGTGTACACCAAGTTATGTATCAAAACAGAGATCAATATGACCACAAATAAGTCTTATAAAATTTTTTATCAATGAACTATAGGACAAAATTTGGTTTTATGTGAACATTAGTTAAATCTTATTATAAGTTTTAATTCCCTACACATTTGACATAGGTAATATTATCATTACTATAATTGTTAATATTTTCTATCTACCTATGTGACCTGGAAGTACATTAAAGGCTCCAAACTCAATACACCCATTTTTTATAAAATGTAAGTGAGACTTTTAAAAAATAATTATCCAAGATCTCATAACTAGAAAATGGCGGAGGTAGGTTCAAATATATTTAAATACTATGTCCATGCTCTTTAACAAACATATGCCTTTAATATATACCTTCTTTTAACTGTATAATAAGAATCTTGAAAGAAAGAATAAGGCAACACAATTCTTATCTCAGGAAGTTCACTATCACCGGGACAGTGGTCCATGTCTGTGATCCCAGCCAATTGGGAGGCTGAGGCTGGAGGATCGCAAGTTCAAAGCTTCCCTCAGCCAAAGCAAGATGTTAAGCAACTCAGGGAGACCCTGTCTCTAAAAAAAATACAAAATAGGGCTGGGGATGTGGCTCAGTGGTCAATTGTCCTGAGTTCAATCCCCTGCATCCCCCTCCACCGCAAAAAAAGTTGAGTAGCACCGCAAGTGGCAAGCAGGTGAGGAGCAATACAACATAAGAGGATACACGGAACTTGGAACAGGTTTTGAGTCTTGCAGAAGTTGTAAACAAATTAACACATTTCTATTCCTTTAAAATCAGGATTAGAATAATCTTATAAAAGAAATATGAAGACAAAATGCATTTCTGTAGAGCTATAAAATACATCTAGAGGATAAAGCTTTAAAATGTAAGCTGTGTGATCTGAGATATAGTTGATATGACCTTTAGCTTCAGATCTTTGAAGGGACTTAGGCTCCTCACTTTGAGAATGAGGGATATGATGTATTCAGATGCTGTCTTAGGTGATGTAGGACAATGATTTAGTTTCTGTTATCAGTTCATAGGGTTAGTAAGGGTCAGAAATGTTCAGTCCCAGTGTGACAATGGATTCCTGGTGATGCCTCCCTGTCATGTGTTAGAGTTAACTACAATAGATAAAAGCATGAGTTTCCAACCTCAACCTTTGTCCTAAATAGTTATGTGATTTGGAGCAAAGCTCTTAGTATTTCTAAGTTACAGTATTCTCAATTGTAAAAATGGAGAGCATAGTAACACTAACCTCATATTATGTTCTTCAAACCTGAACAACTTTAGGTACTTGAAAATTTTACCAACAGTAATGGTAATGGTATGGACAATGATGATCTTGAAAGTGCATTACCTGTGAATTACTTGTTTATCTGAATTTGCAGCATACATTTTACTAACCAATATCTTTCCTCCTATTCTATAAATATCTTTCCTTAGATTAGCTTGAACAAAATAGTACCCCTCACATTCTACTCTCCTCTTGCTGTTCCTTTCATCTTAAAATTATATTCCATTGTTTTCTTTATCCATTCATTGTATTTATAATTACTATCCTCCAATGACTGATAAACTTTATGAATTTTGGCATTTATAGAAACTTCCAGAATTATTTGAAATAAAATGATTGTTCTTTTTCTAACATTTAATTGCAAGGAAGCCTTTCTTTTCCATTATGATGTCATTATTTGTGGATAATCTTTCAGTTAAAGTGCAAATTGTGTTCCATATCATTCATGGTATCACTTTTCATATTCTAATACTGTCAATGTTAATGAACATTCACTGAATACTATCATTTATGTTGTTTTAATACAAGAGGATAGAGTAGACTAAACATAGAAAGGAAGAGTGAACTTTCTGAGTGAAAAGTTAAGAAAGAGAAAGGTAAAAGTTGCAGAACTTCATGAAAACTGTCAGAATAAACTACATCAGAGAATGGAGTCCATCCCATCTTACTACAAGAAGACAAGAGGTGATTCTCTCAGGAAAATCAGGAGCAAATCAATTTGTCCTCAGTGCTATTCACTTCAAAGCAAGACATACAAACATTCTATTTTGTCACATGAAAGTAACTGATATTAAAAATTGAAAATATAAAAAATGAAATATTTTAAATTGACTTTAATGTTTTTAAAATTTTCATTTATTATAAAACATAATTTAATTGTAATTTTAATTATAATTTTATCTTACCTTAATGAAAGCAAGCTCATTTTCAAAATCGATTTCTTCTCCTATTTCCACATTATTAAAACAGGGAAAATAACAAAAAATGTGTTAATAGGAGTATACATTTTTTTTCCTTTTTGTACCAGGCTACATTATAGGTCTGTATTCCACAGTTCTACCTAGTCATCACAAAAATTTTTGATTTAGTTCATTGTGGATTTTTTTGACATTATTTTTGAATGGTTTTAAATCATACATAGAACTACTATATTTCTTGGTTATTGAATTTTGGTGGGACATATATAATTTTGGACCTGAGACAAGAACCTTATTTGTTTCAACTAAATCTTAGACCTGACTCCTGACCCTGCACTTGTAGGAAGTCCAACCTAGAAAAGAGGCTATTGGTCAAAGGACTAACCCTGTAGGTATATTGACCAGGCCATTCTCCTTCCGGTGGTGAACTCCAATATCTAACTGGGAGCTTGTGCATAGCCTATCTACTGGCTTACATGTTTTTATCTTTACATTTGCTTTACCTAGAACAGTGATTAAAAGAATTCTAAGTGCTAATCACCTTAGAATCAATGTATTAAATGATTGGAAAAGCCAGGCATGGTTGCCCATGCCTGTAAACCCAGTGGATAGGGAGCCTGAGGCAGGAGGATCACAAATTCAAAGCCAGCCTCAGTAATTTAGTGAGGAACTATGCAATTCAGTGAGACCCTGTCTCTAACAAAATGTAAAAACGGTTCGAGTATATGGCTTAGTGGTTAAGTGACCTGGGTTCAATTGCTGGTATCTCCCCACCCCAAAAAGAAAAGATTATAACAATTATTGGTATTAATACCTCTTCCAGAGAAAAATTCAAGTAATCTGAGATTGAGAATAGTTCTCTTTCATAGTTGGACAACTGTAGAAATGAACAAGAAATTATATCATTTCTAGATTTAAACTCTAATTTATTGTATGTGATCTCCTGTTTAAATAGTAAAATAGTCATCTAACTTGAAGGAAAAATAAATTCTTTCTCAAAGAATCCTATAATTGCTCTTAGTTAATCTTAGTTCCTCTTTTTTCTCTAATAATATCCTCTAAATTCAGTCATTATTAATGTAGTTTTATGTTATTTTATTAAGGATTTTTGTATCTATGTTCATGAGGGATATTGATCTATAGTTCTTTCCTTGGTATGGCCTTGTCTGGTTTTAGTAACATAGTGATACCAACTTCATAGAATAAATTTTGGAGTCTTTCTTCTCTTTCTATTTCATGGAACAATTTGAGAAAAGTTAGCTTTAATTCTTATTTAAAAGTTTAGTAGAACTCAGTTGAGACTCCAACTCATTTTAAGATTGTCTTTGTTGGGAGGCTTTTAATTACTGCTTTTATTTCATCTCCTGATGTTGATCTGTTCAGCTTTTCTATATCATCATGATTTAATTCTGGTAGGTCATATGAGTCTAGAAATTTTTCAGTAATCCTCTAGACTGTCCTTTATTGGAATAAAACTTTTCAAAATTGTTTCTAAGGATCCTCTGGATTTCAGAAGTATCTGAGGTGATATCTTCTATTTCATCTCTAATTTGTTGATTCAGGTCTTCTTTTCTTTTGGTTAGTTTATCTAAGGGTTTATTAATCTTGTTTATCTTTTTAAAGAACCAACTGTTTGAGGCATTAGTCCTTTGTATTATATTTCTTATTTTCAATTTCATCTCTGCTCTTAATTATTTCGTATTTTCTACTGATGTTAGAATTAGGTCATTCTTTCTCTTTCCAGATTCCTGAGATCACGTTAGATTATTTATTTGAGATGTTTTCTTTTTTCAAATGTAGGCATTCAGTGCTATAAACTCCCCCTTAAGCCTGCCTTCATTCCATCCCAGAGATTTTGATATGTGGTACCTTCATTCTCATTAATTTCTAAGAAGTCTTTATTTTGTCCCTACTTTCTTCTATGATCTATTTCTCATTCAAAAATATATTATTTAATCTCCAGGAGTTAAAGTAATTTCCATTTTTTATTTTGTTATTGATTTCAGATTGCATTCCATTATGATCTGATAGACTACATTTTTCTTTTCCTTTTTTTGTTTTTTCTAATACTTGCTTTGTGTCCTAAAATATGGTATATTTTAGAGAAAGTTCCATGTACTGCTGAGAAGGAAGTAAATTCAGTTTTTGATGGATTATTGTATAGATATCCATTAAATCAATTTAACTAATAGCATTTTGTAGTTTTGAAGGATATTTATGTTGGATGCCATATCTATGGTGAGAGAGATGTGTTGAAATTTCCCAAGATTATTAAGTTAGGGTCCATTTGATTCTCTATATTGAATAGGATTTGTTTTCTGTATGTAACTGAATCGACATTATGGGCACAAATATTTACAACCATTTTATCTTGTTTGATGAGTTTTCTAACTGGTATAAAGTGGCCTTCTTTGTCTCTTCTGATTAAATTTGTCTTGAATTCTACTTTTTGTCAAATATGAGAGTAGTTACTCTTGCTTGCTTTCAGTTTCCATTTACATGTATATTTTCATCCTTTCACCTTCAGCCTGTAGATGTCTCTGCCTGTAAGTTTAGTCTCTTGTGAACAACATATGGTTGGATCTTGTTTTTTGATCCACTCTACCAACCTATGTCTTTTGATTGGAAAGTTTAGACCATTTACATTCCATGTTATAATAAAAAGATGATTTTTATTTCCTGCCATTTTAATTTATTTCTAATACTTAATTCACAGTTGATTCTCATTTAATTGACTATTCTTCTAGTGAAATTCATTCAGACATTTGTTCAGATATATATTTTTTATTTCTTATGCATATAATATTTCATTCAATATGTCTCATAGGGCTGACTTGTTGGTTATGCATTCTTTTTGTAACAGCTTGTCATGGACTGTTTTTATTTCATCTTGAATTCTGAAGGATAGTTTTGTTGTATATAGCAATCTTGCTTGATAGCCATTTTCTTTCAGGGCTTGGAATTTATTATTCCAAGTCTTCATTACTTTTAGGGTTTGGGTTGAATAATCAATAGAAATTCTAATCAGTTCATGTTTTAATGTGGCCTGTCATTTTTCTCTTCCAAGTTCTGGAATTCTATCTTTTTTTTCTGTATATTAGGCATTTCAATTAAAATGTACTTGGAGAGGATGTTTTTTGATTTAGTCTACTTAGGATTCTAAAAGCCTCTTGTACCTACATTTCCATCTCATTTCTTAATATTTGGGATTTTTTTCAAATATCATTTCATTGAGAAGTTTGTGCATTCCATTAATTTTTATTTTAATGCCTTGATTAATCTATGCCAATATTTATTTATTTTGACTCTTAAAACTATCTCAAATTTCTTGAATATTCTGAATATTCTTGTAATTATCTCAACATCTTTCATTTAATGTCAACTTTATTTTCAAGATTGTATACTATGTCTTTGAGGCGTGACAATCTGACTTCATTGTGATCAATTCTATTGGTGATGCTTTCAGCTGAATTTTTAATTTGATTTATTGAATCTTTCATTTCTAGGATTTCTGTTTGGTTCTTTTTCAAAATCTCTGCCATTATATTGAAATGTTCTTTTGCATCCTATATATTCCCTTAGTTCATTCTTTAGATTTGCTTTTAGTTCACTGAACATTTCAATCATCAAAATTTTAAATTCTTTTTCTGGCAATTCCTTCACTATGGTGTCAATGTGGTCAGTTGTATTATGAGTTCTTATATTGATAGTGTTTCTGTCCATCTCCTGGGATGATTATCTCTTCCACTTTTATATACAGAATATTTTTGTGAGCTGCTTTCCCTTTTACTATATGTCCTGGGTTGGGAAGATGTCTTGGTGTGAACATTTTCAATCAATTTGAACTCTCTACTGTGTCCAGTCACTAAAACCATATTGAGAGGAAATGCTAATCCCTAGCATATACAGTCACTTTATACTAATGTTTTATACTAATAGGTCTTTAAAAATATTTATTAGTAATGTTCTCTAGCAGTCTACTTAACTGGGGGTAAATTGGAGTGATTTTTTTGACTTGGTTGAGAAATCAGATAATAAGGAAAGTAAACATTGTTTTAGAACTATATGTGGCTGTTTGATCCTCTGTTCTTCCACTCCTTCAGTTCAGTGCTTTGAAAGAATTGAGACTTGCTATTGTTCCTTCATCATTTGCTGGGATGAAGTTTATTAATTTATTTATTTTTCTTGGCTAAGTTGTTGAAATGGAGAGTCTTCCTTCTGGGGTTTCAGGTATTATGTAGTTTATTCTCAGCTCTGACTCACAGGGGTCAAATTTGTAGGGAAGTGTGTATACAGAGTTTCACAACAGACTTGCACTCCCCCTTGGCTGGACAGCTCCAATAAACCTCTCTTTCTGAGAGTCTCAGACCACATGCTGGGTGTAGGGGAATGGAAAGCAGAGTCTGTCACTCAACCCTTTCTAGACTTGGAAGAGATAACTCAGAGATCGCAAGACTGGGTCTGAATTTTTTGGTCTCATTTCCTCAGCCCACCCCTGTGGCAGGCAGGCTTGTTATCCCAGAGCTTACATCATGTTTCAAGTTGAAGTTCCTCATTCTTTTCAGCATTGTAGACTCAATTTGGTAGGGCTAGATTGATGTTTTGATTTACTGTTGAGATGCTGCTCTGATAGTGGGGCTTCTTTTGAACCACCTTACTCCATTCCCCAGAGGGATAAACTACATGGATTAAAATAATGTTAAAAATAGTTTATTAAAAGTAAAGAAGTTGGGTTATGAAGAGACAAGGAAGGTTGCAATATTCAAAAGGTGAGAAGAGAGAAAGTGAGAGTAATGTAGTACATGCAGGTACTAAGAAGGAGAAATTTTGCTATTAGAGGGAGAAGTGAGGAAAATAAGAGTAATTAAACAACCATACAAGTCAAGAAGAACAAAGCCAATGCCCCCAACAGCAAACAAAATACAAAAAGAAAAAGAAACTACAACAAAAATGCAAACAAAAAAGCATTACCTTTTAGAAATAAAGAATGAAATATAAGATTTATAAAAGGAAAAATGATAAAATATAAAAAATAGTAACAAGTATATTTGCATATACATGAACCAATCAGCAAATACAGAATAACTAAGCCAGAGTAACTAAGAAATATTAATAATAAAAATAGAAAAAGTAAAAGGAAAAAGCTCTTAATTAAAAAATGCTTGAATTTTTCCACTGAGATAGCTGAGGATGAGTATTTATTTCCTAATCTAGACTGTTCTTTTGTCTCTTACTTCTTGGGCTATGTGCCTTTTACAGGGAGCCATAGCCAAGAGATATTAAATCCACCTTTTTGTGACTTTTCACACTCTTCCTGCTGAGGTCGGTTAGAAATGTAGGTGGTAGAAGTGACTCTGAGCTTCACTGTTTGATAGTAAAAGGCAGATGGAAATGGAAGTATCTTCTGTTGAGATGTTGTCCAAATGTCTTAGATCAAAGCTTTTCCTGGTTAAAAGTGTTACAGAGATCTATTTGGGAAATTTTGGCAGATGGGATCATTCTCTAAACTGAACTTTGGACCTTTCGGTGAACTCTGGAATAATTAAATACTTGGATCTTAGCAGATGTTGACCTCAGCTGTGCATCTGAGTTTCTAGTGTGTCTCTAGAATTCTGCTCATGGGACAAGGAGGCAGACCTCTCTGGGTGAGGGCTGCATGTCAGGTTTCTTCCAGCCCTCCCACCACCAAATATGAACTTCCAAGTCTCCATTCCCAAATGTAATAATGCCCATCTGATCAATTTCCCCTGATCCTTTTCGGCTGATTGTTCACACCACAGAATTCAAAAGGGTTTTGGTTTATACTCTCCTGTACTCAGCAGGCTAATTTTCCCTATCATTGCTAACCAGACATTTGTGCCACAGAGCTCAAAGGGAAGCAGGTAGTACTCTCCTTTGTATCTCTGTCTTGATTTCCTCTGGATCCACTATTGTCTAACAATGTTTTAGGATTATAATTTGCCAGGTGCACTTTAGGTCACACACCAAGCACTAGCTGAGACCGAATGGAAATACTTGCCAAGGTTCCCATAGGAACAAAATTCAGCATAAACTCCTCCAGCTGAATCTCCACCTCATTTATTCACTTAGAAGTTGAAAACACTGAGCATATTCTGAACCACAGTTTGCTTCATAGTCTTTATGCCAGCTGAGTATATCTGCCTTTTCACAAGTGTTTGTGTGCCAAATTTGTCTTCTGTGTTTCTCTTTTCCTTTGTCCTGTCCCTCCCTTTGCAGTGACACAGCACTGCTGCTGCCAAATTTAGGTGTATTTCCTTAATTTCTCCATTCACCATACCAAAATTTATTCCCTTCTCTGAATATCTGACAGACAATTAATGATTTGTAATGGTTTTAATCAGACACCCACCTCATTATGAAGTGATATTCCTGTCCTCTCAATTCCAAACAGCAGAGCAACAGGGACATGCCTCCTTCTGCCATTTTCTAGAACACTCTTCACAAATGCTTTTATTCACCCCATTTTAAAGACCCTCAAATGATCAGTTCTGTCAGTTCTGGTTTAAACTATTTTTTAATTGCTTCAGTGAATACAGTATTATTTATCAGATTTAATTTGTAAATAGTTTCTTTAGAAATCATCTCTCTCTCTCAATCTCTCTCTCTCTTTCTAGATTGAAAGTAATTTTTTGAATAATGGTTGAAATTCCTCACCTGTCCATTCAAATCCTAATGGATTCATGAAGTCTCCTTGGACATAATCTCTCTTCTTCCACTGTCCACAGACTGTTGTCTGTGAGGGATCATTTAGTGAGATTAAATGTAACTTCACAATACAGAACTACACCAACATTTGCTAGCACCATTTCAAGAAGATTCTATTTCAACTCAGAGTTCACTTATTGTCTGAAATGAGAGCATTTTCTCAACCAAGTATAAGGCTAGACAACATATCTTTTTGGCCAGTTTTTAGGCTACTGTGCTGTCTACATATTGAGGACTGTTTATAATGAGTGGTATTATGATAAAAACAGAGATGCTTACCTAAAAATTAAAATTTTGTCCTTTCTTTGTCTATCATTCCTCTCATTTGTACTAATTTTATTTACATATAATATGTAGGGCACATGAAAATTATCTACTTGCTGAATGAAAATAGTAGGTTAGCCATCTTTCCATTTCTGTAACAAAATAGCAGAGATAATTTGCTTAAAGGAAGAAAGATTGAGCCCCAGCGGGGATCTTAGGCCCTTCGGTGCCACTTTAAAGCTTCCTTGGGAGAGAGTGACCACCTGTGTCTGCCTGAATCCCCAGAGCGGAGCTCCAATCTTCCCGTGCCATTTTGCAGAGGCTCCTGGAGAGAGCTCCAGCCTGTGGGCGGCTGGAGTCCCCAGCCCCAGGGAGGATCTTAGGCCCTTCAGTGCCACTTTACAGCTTCCCCAGGAGAGAGGGACCACCAGAGGCTGCCTGAATCCCCAGAGTGGAGAAGATGGTAAGAAATATGAAAAGAACCTCCAAGAGTTATGGGACATCATGAAAAGACCAAATTTAAGAGTGATTGGGATTGATGAAGGCACAGAGACACAAACCAAAAGAATGAATAATATGTTCAATGAAATAATATCAGAAAATTTCTCAAATCTGATGAATGAAATGGAAAATCAAATTTAAGAGGCTTATAGGACAACAAATGCACAAAATCACAACAGATCTACACCCAGGCACATTATAATGAAAGTACATAACATACAAAACAAGGACAGAATTTTAAAGACTACAAGGGAAAAACATCAGATAACATATAGGGGGAAAGCAATACGAATATCAGCAGATTTCTCAGCCCAAACCCTAAAAGCGAGAAGGGCCTGGAACAACAAATTCCAAGCATTGAAAGAAAATGGATGCCAACCAAGAATCTTATAACCAACAAAACTTACCTTCAGATTTGAAGATGAAATAAAATCCTTCCATGATAAACACAAACTAAAAGAATTCACAAATAGAAAGCCTGCCCTATGGAAAATCCTCAAAAAATATTCCAAGAGGAAGATATGAGAAACAACAATTTAAGTCAGCAAAAGGAAGAATTACCCTAGAGGAACAGCCAATTAAAGGAAAAACCAAGTAAGATTAAAATCCAAAAATAAGTCAAAATGACTGGGAATACAAGTCATATCTCAATAATAACTCTAAATGTAAATGGCCTAAACTTATCAATCAAAAGACATAGACTGGCAGATTGGATTAAAAAGAAAGACCCAACAATATGCTTCCTTCAAGAGATGCATCTCATAGAAAAACATGCCCACAGACTAAAGGTGAAAGGTTGGGAAAAAATATACCACGCACATGGACTTAGTAAAAAAGCAGGAGTTTCCATCCTCATTTCAGAGAAAGCAGATTCAAGCCAAAGTTAGTCAGAAGGGATAAAGAAGGACATTTCATACTACTTAAGGGAAGCATAAATCACGAAGACATAACAATCATAAATATTTATGCACCAAACAATGGCACATTCATGTACATCAATCAGATCCTTCTCAATTCCAGGAACTAAATAGACCAAAACACAATAATACTGGGGAACTTTAACACTCCTCTCTCTTCATTGGACAGATCTTCCAAGCAAAAATTGAACAAAGAAACCATAGAACTCAATGACACAATTGCTTATTTAGGCTTAACAGACATATATAGAATATTCCATCCATCAAAAAGTGAATACACTTTCTTCTCAGCAGCTCATGGATCCCTCTGTAAAATAGACCATATGTTATGCCACAAAGCTACTCTTAGCAAATACAAAAACATAGAGATACTACCTTGTATTCTATCAGATCATAATGGAATGAAATTAGAAATCAAGGATAAAGTTAAAAAGAGAAACTACTCCAACACCTGGAGATTAAATAATATACTATTGAATGATGCATGGATAACAGAAGACATTAGGGGGTAAATAAAATAATTCTTAGAGGTCAACAAGAACAAAGATACAACATATCAGGATCTCTGGGATACTAGGAAAGCAGTGCTAAGAGGAAAATTCATTGCATGAAGTGCATTCAATAAAAAAATTAAAAGTCAACAAATCAATGACCTCACATGACAGCTCAAAGTCCTAGAAAAGGAGGAACAGATCATCACCAAAAGTAGTAGAAGACAGGAAATAATTAAAATCAGAGCTGAAATCAATGAAATTGAAACAAAAGAAAAAATTCAAAAAATTGACAAAACAAAAAGTTGGTTCTTTGAAAAAATAAACAAAATTGATAAACCCTTAGCCATGCTAACAAAGAGAAGGAGAGAGAAAATCCAAATTACTATAATTCGTGATGGAAATGGAAATATTACAACAGACACTCTTGAAATACAAAACATAATTAGAAGTTATTTTGAAAATTTATACTCCAACAAAATAGAAAACCTGGAAGACATCAACAGGTTCATAGAGGCATATGAACCTCCCAAACTGAATCCGGAGGACATGCACAACTTAAATAGATCAATTTCAAGCAAGGAAATAGAAGTCATCAAAAGCCTACCAACAAAGAAAAGTCCAGGACCAGATAGATTCATAGCCGAGTTCTACAAGACCTTCAAAGAAGAGCTCATTCCAATACTCCTCAAAGTATTTCATGAAATAGAGGAGGAGGGAACCCTTCCAAACTCATTCTACGAAGCTAATATCACCCTGATACCAAAACCAGAGAAGGACACATTGAGGAAAGAAAATTTCAGAACAATATTCCTAATGAACACAGATGCAAAAATTCTTAACAAAATTTTAGCAAATCGCATACAAAAGCATATTAAAAAGATAGTGCATCATGATCAAGTGGGTTTCATCCCTGGGACACGAGGTTTGTTCAATATCCAGAAATCAATAAATGTAATTCACCACATCAACAGACTTAAACTCAAGAACCACATGATTATTTCAATAGATGCAGAAAAAGCATTTATTGATTTCTGGAGGAACTTTCATGCTCAAAACACTAGAAAAAATAGGTATAGTAGGAACGTTCCTTAATATTATAAAGGCTATGTATGCTAAGCCTATAGCTAACATCATTCTAAATGGAGAAAAATTGAAAGCATTCCCCCTGAGAACTGGAAGAAGGCAGGGATGCCCTCTTTTTTCACTTCTGTTCAACATTGTCCTTGAAAATCTAGCCAAAACAATTAGACAGACCAAAGAAATTAGAGGAATATGACTAGGAAAAGAAGAGTTCAAATTATCCCTTTTTGCTGATGACATGATTCTCTATTTAGAAGAGCCTAAAAATTCCACCAGAAAACTTCTGGAACTCATAAATGAATTCAGTAAAGTAGCAGGATATAAAATTAATGCTCATAAATCTAATGCATTTTTATTTGTAAGTGATGCATCCTCTGAGAGAGAAATTAGGAAAACTATACCATTCACAATAGCCTCAAGAAAAATAGAATACTTGGGAATCAATCTAACAAAAGAGTGAAAGACCTCTACAATGAGAACTATAGAACACTGAAGAAAGAAATTAAAGAAAGTCTGAGAAGATGGAAAGATCTCCCATGTTCTTGGATAGGCAGAATTAATATAGTCAAAAAGGCCATACTACCAAAAGAGCTATACAAATTCAATGGAATTCCAATTAAAATCCCAATGACAGACCTCATAGAAAGAGAGCAAGCATTCATGAAATTCATTTGGAGGAATAAGAGATCCAGAATAGCTAAAACAATTCTCAGCAAGAAGAGCAAAGCAGGGGGTATGACAATACCAGACCTTCAAATATACCACAGAGCAATAGTAACAAAAACAGCATGGTATTGGCACCAAAATAGACAGGTAGCTCAATGGTACAGAATAGCGGACACAGAGACAAACCCACATAGATACAGGTATCTCATACTTGACAAAGGAGCCAAAAACATACAATGGAGAAAAGATAGCCTCTTCAACAAATGGTGCTGGGAAAACTGGAAATCCATATGCAGCAAAATGAAACTAAACACATATCTCTCACCCTGTACAAAACTCAACTCAAATTGGATCAAGGACCTAGGAATTAGACCAGAGACCCTGCACCTAATAGAAGAGAAAATAGGTCCAAATCTCCATCATGTTGGCCTAGGACCAGATTTTCTTAGCATGACTCCCAAAGCGCAAGAAATAAAAGCAGGAATCAATGATTGGGATAGAGTCAAACTAAAAAGGTTTTTCTCAGCAAAGGAAACAATCAGCAATGTGAAGAGAGAGCCTTCAGAGTGGGAGAAAATCTTTGCCACACACTTCAGATAGAGCACTAATCTCCAGAATCTACAAAGTACTCCAAAATCTTTACACCAAGAACACTTATAACCCAATCAATACATGGGCCAAGGAAATGAAGAGACACTTTACAGAAAAAGATCTACGAGCAATCAACAGAGTTATGAAAAAATGTTCAACATACCTAGTTATAAGAGAAATGCAAATCAAAACCACCTTAAGATTTCATCTTACCCCAATTAGAATGTCTTTTATTAAGAATATAGGCAACAACAGTTGTTGGCAAGAATGTGGGGAAAAGAGTACACTCATACATTGGTGGTGGGATTGTAAGTGGGCGCAGCCACTTTGGAAAGCAGTGTGGAGATTCCTTAGAAAACTTGGAATGGATCCACCATTTGACCCAGCTATCCCACTCTTGGCCTATACCCAAAGGACTTAAAATCAGATTACTACAGTGATGCAGCCATGTCAATGTTCATAGCTGCTCAATTCATAATAGCTAGATTGTGGAACCAACCTAGATGCCCTTCAATAGATGAATGGATAAAGAAACTGTGGTACATATACACAATTGAATATTAGTCAGCCATAAAGAAGGATAAAATGAATGCATTTGCAGGTAAATGGATGAAGTTGGAGACTGTTATGCCAAGTGAGATTAGCCAATGCCAAAAATCCAAAGGCTGAATGGTCTCTCTGATAAGCGAATGATGATGCATAATGCGGGGGGAAGGGTGGCAAGAATGGAGGAAGGATAGCATAGAGGGAAGGGAGGGGTGGGGTCAGAGTGGGGGGGTAAGAATGATAACAGAATGTGTGACAGACATCATTGCCCTGTGTACATGTATGAATGCACAGATTGTGTGACTCTACTTTGTGTACAACCAGAGAAACAATAGCTGTACTTCATTTCTGTTCAATGAATCAAAATTAAATAAATTTAAAAAAAAGGAAGAAAGATTTATTTTGGTTTATAGTTCTACATATTTTAGTCCATCTTTGCTTGGCCCTATTGCTTTTCGACAGTTGATAAGGCAGTGTATCACGGAAGAAGTGCACAGCAAAGGAAATCTGTTCACCTCAGGATGGTTGGGAAGCAAATAGAGAGAGAGAGAGAGAAGAAGGGGCTGGGTGTCCCAATAACCACTCAAGGACGTGCCCCCAGTGACTGCACTGTTTCTTTGAAGCCCTCCCTCCTAAAGGACTGACCACCACCCAATAGTATCACAGACTGTTGACCAAGCATTTAGCATGTGGATCTTTGGGGAACAGTGTTAATCCAAACCATAGAAGTACTAGTAAACTAAAACCTGGCTATGCTAAATCAGTAAAATTTTTAATTAAACTTTCATGTAGTTGTATATAAATTTATATAAATTTACCTTTTTCTTTTGTACCAGTTATTGAACCCAGGGGTGCTTAACCACTGAGCCACATCCCCAGCCTTTTTCATTTTTGTTTTGCAGCAGAGTCTTGCTAAGCTGCTTATGGCCTCACTAAGTTACTGAGCTGGTTTTGAACTTGCAATCCTCCCGCATTAGCCTCCTAAACTGCTGGAATTACAGGAATATGCCACCATGCCTGGCAAATTTAGCTTACTTTTTAACAGATAGAATATCCTGAGTTATAGGACAGACAGATTTGTACATATGTTTGGACTTGGATTTTCAGAGTGTGATTAATCTGTTTATGTGCTTGTGGGGCTAGTCATTCTTTTATTTATTTATTTATTTATTATTTATTCTATAACATTTTTCTACTAAACATATATAACTTTTTATATTATACACAGTATAAAATATGATTAATCTCTTTATGAAGTCACTCACACCTACCTAGCTAGAATGCATATTCCATTTATCTGAATTGTAGTATCTGAAGTACCAAAACAAATATTCTCACTGTTTAACGGAGAATAGCACAACTTTGAATCCAGAAAATATCTGGTAGGTGGGATTTCCATGTATTCATCTAAATATGAAAAGTCATAGATGATGGCATTGCTGTTTACATTGCATTAGTATCAAGACAATTATTTGAATCATTTATAATAAATAGGCTTTGCTAAATGATTATGCTTGTGTGATTAGGCATTAAATAGAACATAACATACTTACAAACTCATAAGATTACTGAAATTCAGAATTGACTTTCAGGCTTTTATGTTTTACTAAAGCTTTGTTTAGTATAAATATATTAACTGACTAACAGATAAACATAATTATGTTAAATGGCTCTTCATATGTTTAAAAGAAACTTCTTATATTCCCATTGGAGAGCATCAGGTATAATAATAGGAAAAATATGCCTCTTACATTACATTAAGGTGATTCTTTGCATTTTTCAAAAAATTCAGCAAAAATGGTTTTGGTTAAAAAAGTAGAATAAAAAAAATCACACATGGATTTGAATTTAGACCCAACAAATGATCAACAACAAAACAATCCCCAATTATTTCTATTACATTCCATATAGCCTATAATTTTGCTTTCTGGGTACAATAAATTGGCTTAAAATACTACTTTAAAATTGTATCAAAATAAAACATTGATGGGAAAGTCAATATATTCAATGTAGCTTTAAAATTCCTTGGAGCCTGTATTGTACACCATTGCATGCTCAACAGAGCATGGGCCAACCCAGCTATGAATCATTAAATAAAAAATAGTTGAAAAATGCACAAGTGAGTATTGTTTAGTAAAGAACAGAAAGATTTAGAGGTAGTTGGTAGTTTCCTTAGATTTATTTGACTCAATTTCATCTTTTTTTCCCAAACCTTAAATTTTAAATTGTAAAACAGCCATCATAATGTAAAGTTCATGCCTTTGTTCCAACTATGGAGGGAAAAGTGGCATAGGACTATTAATTGATGGCACTATTCTGTCATTGACTTTGCATTATTAATAGAACATAATTAGCAGTGTGCCAAGTGACTGGGCAACAGAGATAAAATGCATGAAGTGCACCCCACCAAAAATATTTAAAATATCTTGTCATTGCAGTAAGTGAGTGACCCCACCAAAATGAAATTTGCCTAGCACATAAGAATTCCTAAGTTAGTGAAAAACTAAGGTGGCATGTAGGACTGTCCCATTCACTCAAAATTAGTATTTTGATGCAGTTTTACCTTAATAGCATAAGAACTAGATAAAGTTGTCCTAGAAGAGAGGGCAAGGATTTTTTGCCAGAGGAATTTAAACTATTAGTTAACTGATTAAGAAGCAATGAAGAAGACTTAAACCTAGAGTCTCACAATATTCTTCCTCAGCAGGCAACTAATAGATTAGAACAGTTATCCTCCATTATTTTGGCTATTGTTCAGTAACCACCTGTCTCTAGAGACTTGCAGCTCACACATGTCAGTTATTTTTTCTTGGTCACTTGCAGAATTTTGTGATTTTGGAAACCATCATTAAATTAATCACAGTAATAATGGCTAGTATTTAAAATATCTTGTCATTGCAGTACGTACATAAAGCTGTGATTGAAATTTGTTTCTGTCAGGGAAAGAAGGTATATCAAGTAAAAATATTTCAATTTCAAATAGATGCTCCTAATGGCTTGTACTACACTCAGTGGTTTGTAATACAATCATTTTGATATGAAATGCTGATGCTGAAATGCAGAAAGAGAAAATTCTCATTCTCTCAACTTCAAAAGTATCTAAATTAAATCAGGCCCTGGTCAGTTATGGATGTGCCGATACTCAGAATTCTGCCCTGACTTAAAAGAGTTTTCTAAACTGGTTTGAAGTTTAAAACAAAACTCCTTTCCACTAACACAAAAGGAAACCTCACTCCTGAAATATCATGTAGTTGGTTTATGATCAATTTACAGGGAAGAAAATGAAGGATAGGGAGAAAGAGAAAGTAAATAATCTGGCCACCATGATGTGTGTAGTCTAGCATATGGAAGAGTGAGTTGGCAGCCACTGTGTGTCCTTCAGTTAAATACTAAGTTCATTTAGAAGTGTATGCATTATATTTGATGTTCACATCTTTATATATCATAATATTTAATAGCTCTGTGCTATTTAGTGCTATAAAATATATGCTATACACACATAAACACACAATTTAAAAAAAAACAGAATTAAGTTCCTTTCTTAACTGAATTAACTCTTTCATTTCTAAGAGTAATTTTTTTCTATTCTCTTCAACTCCTGTAATGCATTTGTTTAATACTCAGTGTGTATTTAATAATCATTTATTGAAAAAATGCTCATTACCCTTTTAAGTGGTTCTAAAATAGTAGGTTAATTATCTTTGCTGATAGGTGAAGTGTTATTCCTATCCACTGATATTTATAATTTGGAGTAGGGGGCAAAGAAAGATAAATGGAATGGTCCACATAGGAAAAAAATAAATTGATTGCATTCAAAAATAAATCAAAAGAACAAAAATACACTTAAAAGATGAGCAGCTTCTCAAGGACTTATTTCCTCCTGGTAACTATCAAGAAGAAAAAGGAGAAGGGAAGAAGAAGAAGAAGAAGAAGAAGAGTGGGAGGAAGAAAAAAAGAAGGAGAAGGAGGAGGAGGAGGAGGAGAAGGAGGAGGAGGAGGAGGAAAAACAGTGATGTAGTTGGAAGAAATGAGGCAGTACAAGTTCTGTGAGAAATGTCATCAATTCTGCAGGATAAAATGAGCCAATAAAACTAATCTAAAAGGGGCTTTTAGATTTTGATTAGATTGTAGATTGCAAGCATTTTGTGATGTTTTTGTAAAAATAGCAATTGATTTCCCCTCTAACCAAGCAATTTAATCTATGGTACAAGTCACAAAGCCAGCTGTGGGATAGTGGGTTTCCCTGTAGGATCAGTGAGCTGAAAGCAATATACCTGCCTCTAGGCTTCTAAAATAATCATTTGGCAAAGATAATTTTATTGGGCAGGAATAAAGGTTAACAACCTTTGTTAAGGCTCTTTACAGCCAGAATGATCCAAGTGGCACATTCATCTCCCCATTCCATCTTCTTTCAGTCTTGTTCCTCTCTTTAATAAACAGAAATCAAGAGTTGTAGGTTTTAGTTACACCATTCATCATACTGGATGAAACTTGCATATATTAGCATGGAACATATTAAATGTATGGCAAGCTCTGAGCACTATACAGAAGAATGGAAGGTGAATATGAAAGGGGAGAATCTCATACTAGAGGCTATGCAAGAACTTAGCGGCAAAAAACCACGCTAAATCTGATTACATTGCTAGACTGCCTGAAGAAGCATTGGTTTAGATTTCCCTTTTTCCATGGGAAAGCGAAAATATTGTCTTCTTAGGAAGTATGCTGAACTAGACTTCAAAGATGTTCATTTTAGTGAGAAACTCTTTCCCAACCATGACCATGAAGATACTTCCTGCCTGGGACTGGAGTTTTGGCAGAGAGACATTTAGTAATGGGTCCCAGAGATTGTTCAGAGGGATGACAAAATGGACTGGAGAAAAACTACCTGTGTAAGTATTAGAGGAGGAAGTGGAGGAGGCATGTGATATGAGCTATTGATGGGACAATGTAGTCCACAGTTGCCATGACATGGATCACCTCTACCATCGCTTCTTAGGAAGATATGTAAACCCATATCCCTGGATCCTTGCTAGTGACCTTGCTCATGCACCACCATGTGTCAAAAAGGTTCTGTGTGGCTCATCAGAGCTACAGCTGTCAGATGATGGGAGCAAGCCTTTAAGCAACTGTTAGTAAAGTCATGGGCTTTTTAAAAAAAAATTTGGAAACATAGAATGGAGCATTCCTGCTCAGAATGTTTGATGGATATTGCTTTATGGGATTACTTCATAATAATATAGAAATCAGCTTCATTATTATGCAAATATGTCATTCATTGACCATTTACAATGTTTTAGACATTGTTTTGTTTTGTTTTTTATGGCAAGATTGCAATGAATCACCAAGTAGATCTTAAAGCAGAAGACAGAACCATCTTTATTCACCAGGCAACTGGGCCCCCAGTTAGTAGGATGAGGGCAGAGTGCAACTCTACACTCCTCAACCCCCTCCAAGGGTTAGAGTATACCTTTTATACCATAAGTAAGGCATGTCAGTACATTAATCGTAAATGGCTGTTGCTATGATTCAGAACTACAAACAAACATCATGAGATCTAAAATCATACGCAGAAGAGGAAGTGGGTCTAAATGACCCTACTTGAGTACAAGTTAAAGAATGGTTACTAATGTCTGGACAATCATTCTCTGACACGGTGCATTGTCCAAGAAAAATGGGAACCAAAAAGAGAACAATTTTACCTTGTTTAAGAAGAACAGAAACACTTGCCTTTCTAAGCAAGGCGTGCTAAGCCGGAGCAGGAGGGCAGAGGTGGAGTTTTCTCATGGGAGAAGCATTTCTTGTAAGACATGGAGTCTCAGGATAAAATGGAGCCTGTTTGGTCATTGCCCATATAGCCTGGCCCATAACAGTTTCAATCATTTTATCTTAACATATCCTAACCAAGAAAAAAAAAATCCTATAAGGCGCAACTTAAATCAACAAGAAGTCTGGTTTTTTATGAAAATCAATCTCTCCCTCTCCGTCTGTCTCTCTCTCTCTCTCTCTCTCTCTCTCTCTCTCTCTCTCCTCTCTCTTCCTTTCTCTCTCTCCATCAAGTTTTCTCTACTATTAAGCAAAGTAAATACTACAAAATTTTTAACATATAAAAAATATAAGTATAGAAAGAAAGGAAAAGTATCCCGTATTCCCATCATCCAAATATGCACAACTTTAGTTGTGCATATTTAGTTATCCAAATATGCACAACTATCCCAATTCTTTGTGCCTTGAGTTCCAGTAACATGTTTGAGAGGCAAATTCAAATACTGAGATATAGTATATTTTTTGGATATTAAGTGTTTGATATCAGTGAATGAGATAGCAAGAAATTAACATGAACATTGTCTGAATTTTTTAGACTCCTAAATTCTGATATGGAGAGGTATTTGTGATCTCTTATTTGTATTTTTTTATTATTTCAGTATATGAAAATAAATGTATAAAAATATGATCCCAGTATGTAATTATAAATCTACATACATAAGAGTATTTTAAAATATATTTTGGTTTCCCACTTTTGAAACTTCTTATATAATAATTACTTGCTCAACTGAGCCACTATTGAAAATTTCATAGCATAGACTTTTTATAATTTCCTATTGATAATATTGTTATGATTCCTGCAAGAACTAATCTATTTTGTCACAAAAAATATTTGTTACAAATTTTTGTTTTCCTTGTGTCCTTTGCATTTTTCTGAGGCTAGATCCCAGACATGGAACCATATGATCAAGTCATGTCAACTGTTTTTTACTCCATTTACAAATTGCTAAAGTGACTCTTGAATAATGGACTAATTTACATTCACATAATCAGTTAGGGTGGTGTTTTCTTTCAGCATAACCAATTCTCTGTAATAGTTCATACTGCTTTTTATAAGGCACACATTCTTCCTTACTGATTTACTTTGATTTCTGGTTGGGTAGATTTTCACCATCCTTCCACATATAGTTGTTAACCATTCATTTTTATCTTTTATCTTTTTAAGTGATGTTTCTGATGTTTTGCTGATATACAAATTCCCACATTCATAATTATGGCAGTCAGCATCTTCAAAGTTGTTTAGCAGGCATTATTAAAAAATATGAAGATAGAATCAATGAGCAGAATTCCTGTTTTTGAGTTTTAATGAAGCTCAGATATTTGTCATTGAGTACTGTGGATGACTGTCTTTCATAAATTCTTTATCTATTACCCTTTTCCTTTTGCACAACCAAAGTTTTTTTGTTTTTGTTTTTTGGGGTTTTTTTTTTTAACTCTGTATAACTGTTTAGATAACTTGGTGTTGTAGTGTTCTGTACACTCAAATAATTTTAGTGGATCCCTTTTTTTATAGCTTAGATAAAAAACTCAGGGGATAGCAAGGCAGAAGAACTTAATTCATTGTATAAAAAGAGCAATGCCCAGAATAAATATAATTTTTTATTCATGTATGTTTATTAATAACATAGAACACCTATTTTACATGTTTACTGGATTTTTAAATATTTTCACAAATTTTTGATAAATTCAGTTTATTTGTGCTTGTGCTGTTTAGTAAAATATTTTTAGAACTCCATAATATAAATTATTTATTAAAAATACTGCATGAAATCTCAATATTATGAATTACATAATACTGATTTTAATTAGAGATGAATAACCAAAAGTAATTTAGGATATTACATTGATTACAAAGATAATATAATTTATCTTGAGTTTTGCTTTATCATTGAAAAATATTCATTCTTTAGAGATTTTTCACTTATATTTCTCAAAAAAATTATTTTATTAACATTTATATCCCAAAAGTTTGATGTTCTACAAAATAGTCCAAGTTGTCCCAAACACACTTGAAAATATATGTCCCTTTCCCGGCCCTAGTTACTCACATTTGATTTACTTTAATAAAGACCTTGGTGTTTCTTTTAATTATGACTCAAATTATCACTTGACAATACATCTTTCAAACCATCTTTCCTTGACACTGATTGGTGAACAATGTTGGATTTATAAACCATTAAGAAGTCATTCCATGGCATGCTCTGCAATTAATTAGAAGCCAAGTAATAATAAAATGCAATTAACTCAATGTCTGCAAGTTTTTTTTTCAAATAAGTTCATGAAAAAGAAAAAGAATGCCTGTAGTCCAACAGAGAAATAATTTTCACTTTAGAAAGGAATGTTACCAAAAAAGCAATTCTCTGCCTCCCTCAGTCCATCAATTCTTATCTTCTTCAGCTATTTTAATTAACATGTTAATAAATTCTGTGATAGATTTAATAGCAAGTGACAATTGCAAAGTGAAGGCTGAAATAAAATCTAACAGCAAATTTGCTACTTGCAAAAAAATACCATTATTGCCTAGTCAACCATAACTTGCTTTTTTCCCTATGCCTCTCTCTTAAGGGAAAGGTTGCTATTTGGAGAAGATTTAAGCTTTAACCCCCACATATTAAGCAGAATTAATGATCTATTTGCTTAGAAACCATATATTAGCTCCAGTTTATCCATCCACTGGGTAAACGGTAGACATTACTTGGTCACTGTGATAGATTTGAATGCAGGCAAAAGCATCAATCAGTGTCTGCAGCTGATTAGTTGTTGGTGTCTTTGACAGGCTCTTCCATCTCACTGAATGAAAGCCAGCTGATTGCTTTCACTTCTTTCTACATCCATTGCCCTGCACTGCCACTATATTACGTGGCTAATGCTGAGGGTGGAAAATTCTGTGTGTCAGCTAACAGTGAATTTCTCCCCTTTGCAAATGGTTATATCCATGTTGGTCTTGTACTTAGTTTCATAAAGAAGTTGGTCAACAGTGGGTGGGAATGTGAACCTTTACAAAGTAGTGGACAGAAATGGATGAAAACAAATGTGCTTTATTAATAACATCTGTTCTCCTTAAGCCAAAAATGTGACACAAAAAGTCCTTCCTTACATGACATGACAAAAATTGATTACATTGAGAATGAAAGTGTTGCTAGTTGAGAATTAAAATATTATAATAAGAGGAAAACATTACCCTTGAGATGAATTCAGGTTCTGAAAATACAATAGTAATTAGTACTAAAATGACCATTAAATTGACGTTCATTTCCTCTTTAAGTTTGCTCAGGTCAATCTTTTATTACAAGGATATATATTCAAACTTCGTTATTAACACCATAGCTTATCTGTGAGCTGGAGAACAGATGGAGTGAATTTACTTACAGAAATATTTGAGCAAGGGAAAATGATAGGAATATTGACTTTCTTGATACCCAGCACTGTCTGGAACATGTACAACTTTTTTAACAGTCAGAAGGAACAGATAAACTGTAGGCAAAATGAAAAATTTCTTAATTTAACTTTTATTTACATACTGAAGTCAAAACAATATTATCAAGTACTAAGAAACCATTTATGCATGCTTTAAGTAATAGCATGTACATTTAATGGGAATGTAATTCCATGTTTTTCATTTTTTTTCTTTTTTCCAGAGCCACTATATTTTTATGTTCAATGTTTGATATTTTTCCACAAATAAACATGGATATTTATTCTTCAGTGTGAAATAAATCTCATTATATGTTAATGTACATTCTAATTTTTGCTCAATAAAATATAAATGACAAAAATTTGAGTTTAAGTATAGAAATAGAATTAAGTATAAAATTAGAATTTCTAAATTTTATTGAAATTATGTTCAATTTTAAAGATATTAAAATTAAAAATACATTTAAATAGGAACTGCAAAAGCAATCCTATAACTGCTATTGGTTTTACATTTTGCTTTGGGTTTTCTAAACGTGCCATTTGACAATTTTTATCAAGTAAGACTGGGAAATTATGCAAAAAAAATATTTTTGTCAGAAATGCAAAGGGAGTGTCTAAAGTCCAGGAAAAGAGTTATGCCAAGAGTGGCCTCTGTTTAATTGAGATGATGTCTCCTCAGACTGAGTAGTTCACAACAGATGTGATGCAGCAAAAGGCTAATAAAAAAACATGTATCATAAATCAATTTGTAAATAATTTCCTCAGATTAAATAATCTTATATTAACTAATCTTATGAAGAAAAATTACACATATGATTGGAAATCTTATTTAGTTTAATATATTATTTATATATTAGTTCAATTCTATTTATTTTAAACAGTAGTAAGAAGTGAGAGAGAGTGGTTTATTCAAAAAATGCAATACTCTAGGGCAAAATGAATATTGGAATATTTGCAAAGATGCTACAAAATTAGAACAAGTTGTGTACATATTAATTGTCCTTAAGAAAAGGGGGACAGTAAAGCACCATGTTCATGAATGTTCCCTTTCTTTTCCCAAATCCAAGTAAAGTTAAGGGAACAATGAAAGCAAGTCTCAGTCATAGTGTTCAGATACAATATCTTGAAGAACACTGGCTTTCTCTTACATACACTGGGAACAAGAGTAAGTTACTTTTATCCATAGAAAACTACTTTCTTGCATGTATGCAAGGAGAGTTGATTCTTGGGATGCTGGTCAGAAAAGCAAACTAAGTTACTGCAGCATAACATAAAACCCCTCTCTTAGTGGCAACTGTAGCAGAATTGAGGGCACTGAAGAAAAGACACTGTCTCTTTATTGGTCAGCAATCACTGGGCAAGTCACCATGAGGGAGAGAAAGCATTGCTTAGCAAAGCACTATGAGGGATGAAGGTGCAACTGGTTCAGCATGTTGCCATTGAACTCTGTTTGGAGCAGTTATTGATCTCATACGATTTTGCCAACACATCATGTCTTGCATGTTTGTCTGTGGGCACTTTCTTTGATCTTTTCACAACCTTTACCATTGCCCTGATGCAACTGTGGATGTGAAAACAAATATTTCATGCAAATTGTTGGTCAAAGAATGAGCAGATAAGTAGCATCTAAGTTTAACCAGACAAAAAATAGTGTAAGACAGATTTCTCCAAACTGGTCAATAAAATATTCTCTATTAAATCATGTTAAGAAGGAAGTCTTATCCTAAAAGGGAATTCAGTCAATAACTTACAACACACAAATTAATCAAAGTCATAATCAAATTACTGAATGGGGAAAGCAATTTTTTATAGAAAAATTATTCTAACAGGCATTCTTTGTAACATGGCATAAGATCCCTCTGCTTTTTGGTTGGAAATACAACAAATGGTCTGATTTTTAAATATATAAAACCAGATGTGTGAATACTATCATATAGTATGTTGTTATGGTTTAGACATGAGGTGTCCCCCAAAAACTCATGTGAAACAATGCCAGAATTTTCAGAGGTGAAATGATTAGATTATGAGATATAACTTAACCAGTGGATTAGTCCCCTGAAATGGATTAATTGGGTGTTAACTGTAGGCAGGTAGAGTGTGACTTAAGGACATAGGTCACAGGGGCATGACTTTGGGGTTTATATTTTGTCCCTGGTGAGTGGAGCTCACCCTCTGCTTCTTGATTACCAGATCCTGAGCTGCTTTCCTCCACCATGCCCTTCCTCCTTTTTTGTACTGTCACACCTTGGGCACAGAGCAATGGAGTCACTTATCTCTGGATTGGGACTTCTGAAACCATAAGCACAAATAAATGCCCTTCTCTAAAATTGTTCTTGTCCCATCTTTTGGTCACAGCAATGCAAAAACTGACTAAAACATATGACAAGACCTAATTTCAGGATTTTCTGCCCAAAAGTAATTATTAAAGTCATCCTTATTAATAATACTATTTATCTGTGATTGATTTAGAGTGAAAAGCCTGCCTTATAGTTGAACTAAGGGTATTTCCAAAACAGACATGAAGGTGTTGTAAAAGTTGTATCCTGCACTACATCCAACGGCTGAGAAAAATAGGACATAGCCTAAAAAGAAAAGAAGAGAAGAAGTGTACGCAAAAAAGTATGTGTGCAAAGTTACACACACTTAATCATGATATCATCACAGCATTGGCTCAGGCACCCCAGACTTGGGACAATAAGAGGAAGTTAGTTCCTTAGAAATAAACTCAATTTTCCCAAATCTCATACATTATGCACTTGTGGAGGTACCAGGATTGTTTGGCATGAGATATTTCCCCCATCTGAACAGGAAGTATGCATATCAGTTAGGAGGCAATGGGAGCCAGGAGAAAACCCTCATAGAAAAGTCAAGGGGCACTGTCAGGCCAATCAGATTCTTCACTCTTACTAGCATCAACCATGGTCTAAGGTTGCCATGGGTGACACTGAGTGAATGTGGAAGTCATTGCAGGTGGGAATGTGCTATTTTAGCTCCCACATTATGTAACCAAATGAACTCCACTTCCTTTGTTATTAAAGAATCATTACAATTCTGTGCCTGATGTCCTTCTTCAATCACATTATAATGTTACATTGACAACAGCACAATTATGATGCCATTAGATGACATTATATATATAAAGTACCATAATATTAAATTCCTATTCCATAGTGCTAAGTAGAAAACGGTAGGATACAAAATTCCACGTGTGTTATTAAGAAACCAAGGAACACTTACTTTTGAAAAATAATTGAAAAATGCTTCTATGTGATAACAATCAATGTAGAAATAAATATATTTTCCTTTCTCTTATTTAAAATTTTTAATGGATATATACTTCTATAAATGGAAATATCAAATTTATGTATTTTATAACCAACCCACCCAATTATCTCCTCCTTATAAATTTAAAAAAATTGTTAACTTTTTATTCTGATAATACTGAACAAATAATTGGGGCCACATTAAACAGCGATGTATTTAGGTAAAAGATTAAAGATTAATTGCAATATTATAACTAGTTCTCCATTTTTTCCATCACCTTCAGCCTCTTGAAGACATCAGTTCCTGGTCTACAGAGTCAAGACTTCCTTTATTCCTGAGCCAACTTTTCCAAGAGCAGAATATACAGAAGGTTTGGAAACAATATTATCTCATATAGCTTGAGGTTTAATCAAGGATCATCACTCATGGATCGTTCACCATTAGGTGTGTCAAATATAAGTCCTAGATTCTGCATAGTCTCAGGTAGACTAAATGCTGGGGAGTGTAAAATAGAACTGTGGCATATTTGAAGACGACATGGGGAGTATTTTTCTAGTGAGAAAAAATTACCCCAATGATATATACATATTATACAGATAATACCTATGCCTTCATCTAATTTGAAAAAACTTGTTTGCCTTTTTAAAATTCAAATAAAGAGTATGGGTATATAAACAACAATCTAATAAAGACTTGCTATTGTTATAGCAACAGAAAACAGATTAAAATGTTGTGTTCCCCAGGGAGATTCTTCAGCGCCATCCGGAGAGTCAGCCCCACCCCAATCCCGAATCCCCTCCCTATAGCCCACTCCAATCCCTTTCCCTCCTTATAGCCCCACCCTAATCCCTTCCCGCCCCCTATAAAAGTTGGCAACAAAAGAACTGGTGCGCAATTTTCCGGCACACCGCTCTTGGGTGTAAGGGCGATCTTTGCTGGCCAGCTAAAATAAAGGCTTCTTTTGGCTTTATGTAATTGGCTTGGATGATTTTACTTTCTTTGGGTACAACATTATCCAGGATATAAAAAAAATCTACAAATCAACAAAAATAGGCAACAATATAAAATTACACAATGGTGAATAAGAGATTATTTTCAAAAAAGAATCACATAAATCTATGCAATTGCTTAAGGGTGAATTAAGCCTTATGATACTACTTCTTGCTCATCAAACTACCAAAGACTAAAGTCTAAGTTACATCTTACAAACCATGTGTGAAAAAACATCTTATTATATGTTGTAAAGATATGAATTAGACAACCATAGAACTAATTTTGTTAATTTTCTGAAAATTAATCACTATCTTATCACTAATAACCTTACAATAAGACCATGAAGTATGCACACAATTTTCACAAAGAGATTTGGGAAGAGTGTTGCTTTTTTGGATTTTTAGGAGTAAATACTTTTAATTAACTTATTGTTTAGAAGGTAAGAGGATAAGTAAAAAATATAGTATAATCAGAGAGAAAGAGTTGTAACAGATAAAACAAATAAATTAGGCTTATTACTAAATAAATCTCAAAGCATGACCCATTGAATAAGAAAAAAACAGGACTTAATTCTAACTGCAACAATAGACTTTATGTTAATTTTAAAAGCATACATATGCAAAATGTTTTAAAATGCTGTCTATTTGTAAGTCTCTAATGGAAATTAGTTTCTATGCAATTATTAAACACAATAGTAATATCAATATAATGTGGAAGTTCATTAGTCCTTACAGTTTTTGTAAGCCTATTAATATTTTCCAATACCACATAATAGTATTTGAATTCACAGCAAAATAAAAATTATACAGTAGTGACCATGACAGAGTTTACCAATGGTTCTCTTAAATGTAGTATAGATGCCCTGTGGATCCTCACAATTCTTTCAGTGAGTCTGCAGATGAAGACTATTTTCATAGTAAGTTGAGGATTTTATTTAGCTTTTTCATTTTTCTGTTCTCATGAAGTACAGAGAAGTTTTTGAGAGGCTCTGTTAGGCAACAGATTAAAAAGAGAAATATATAAGAAGATCCAACTAGTTTCTGTCAAACTCAACATTAAATACATTTGTTAAAACATAAAATTCTGTTAGGGTATTGCCATAAAAATGCTGTGTTTACATATAAGCTTATATGTTTATTATTTCTTTCAAAAATAAAATTTTGTCATTAAATTTAAATTGCCTCAGTTTCGATTATTTCATATCAATAGTAGCTCTTTGGAATATTCAGTAATTTTAAAGACTGTAAAGGCATTTTAAGAATAACATTTTTCAGAACCCACTTAGCTATGTTTTTATTATAATTTACTTGATTTGTCTTGGAAATGATTGACACTCTTCATAATATTTATCTATTTACTCTTGTACCCACCATCTAGCATGCTGAATCTCTCCTTGTACCTCCTGCTGTCATTATCATTATCATTTTAAAGTAAAAGTTTTAAGTTTCCAATAGGATTTTCCAAACGATTTAAATCTGTGCTATATTTTGAGGATTTTTGTTGTTTTTATTTTGTTGTTTATTCTGCTGAAATCAAAGTTGTACAGATTATAAATGGTTCACTGCTATCCTGTTTTTCTTATGGTATTTTTATTTTTAATATTATTTTCTTATTTGTTGTAATTTTTTTTTTTTTGCAGATATTTTTATTTTAACTGAGTGATTTTGCAGAAGGCAAAAAATTTTAAGAATGTTTTTGTTGCATTTTGGCAGATACCCTTACAGTAAGGTAATGTTTTAAGAAACTTAAGCAAATGTAAAATGTATATAGCAGTAACATTACATGCCAAGGGGGCTATGACAGAGATAGATCAAAGTAAAGGTCTATTAGGATATTCTTGAGATTAATATGAGAAACTATTATTAGAAATATACTGACTGATTCATGAATGTTCCTTTGTTAGTTTTTTTAACTCTTGTATTTTCAAAATAAGATTTAAATTAAAAATTCCAGATTCTAATTAGCTTAATTCAACACAACACCACACTTTAGAAAAAAACAAGTATAAAAATTACCTGGATTTTTTATGTTACAAAATAAAACAAAGTGATTGTTATATTCCTAATAACTTATTTTTGTTAAACTTTGAGTATTTACTCTATATTTTGCAATTAGTCACATATTGTTAAGTTTACATATCCATAATTGTGCAGTCTTTCTATGAAAAAAGCAAGGAAATATAGTATGGAAATACATGGAAATAAAATTTTATACGCATCCTGTAAATGGGTTTTATATTTATGTACTTGTTCTGTAGTCAAGTAGAAGACATTTAGATATTGACAATGTACAGTCTTTGTCACCTTTTTTTTTTTTTTAAATACATGTTTAAAAAATTAAAACCCATTCTTGGTCTGGAGTTATAAAAAAGGGTTCAAAGATCAGGGTTTGTCATAGGTCATTGATAGTATGCAAATCCCTACTTAGATCATGCAAGTTCCCTGCCAAGTATCATATACCTACAAAGAAAAGGGGGGGGTGGACAAATGGAATTGGCATTTAAATTACTAAATTAACTAATATTTTTAAATTGACAGGTTAATATAATTCCCACACCCCTCAAAAAAGAGTGTTTCATCTAATATTGATTATATATAGTATTAATGTCTGTTTTGTTAATGTTGAAGTTCTAGGCATTTCCTTCTAAGGAATGATCCTTCACAAAAAATTAGAAAAAGTATGTTGATGGAAGGAAATCTTTTTATGTTTTACTGTTTAATATCAATCATACCTAATTAATCTAAGCTAGGTAAACTGAATTGAAGAAGAAAGAGCAGGGGTTGGAGAGGAAGAGGAAAAAGTTATAGAAGAAAGAAAGGGATTGGAATAAAGGTATTCAATAAAACTACAAAATAGTCATAAATCGACATCCCCAAATATTAAAATTTCATGTCACTCACATGACATTTTGAACACATGAAGAAGAAACCTCAAAAGGGAACAGACATCTCTTAAGATACAAATTCTCCACACTAATTTCTATGGTCTCTAATGGCCCAACAAAAATTTCATTGTACAAGAAGGGTCTCTCTATACAGACTGATCACAAGAGCTTATCTGGTGCTACAGAACTGAAGATGGTTGAAGGAAAAATAATATGAAAAACCATCTGAGTAGAGGTGATACAATGTGGCAAAGTAGACACCTGGACAACAATCAGCCATCCAGGTAAAGAACTGTAACTTTGAATTGTAACAAAATCAAAGACAAATATATGAATGGCACCCTGGATTTCCTTGTTAGCCAAGTTGGTGTGTTGCTATCAACAAAGAGAGATATGGTCAAAATGGGATTCTCACTATTGGACTGGCAGCAGGGAGAGGATTCTAAATGATGCATATGGCAATGAATTGAGTTGGAGACAGCAGTATAACTCAGTTTGACTTAAGTACAAATGCTTATTCATTGAGATGTTTATAAATATATATATATATATGTAAGCTAGCATACATGTGTCTAATTTCTTGCTCTGTCAATTAAAAGTTGTTAAAAGCATTAACATACCATAGTTGCTACAATTATATCTAATAACCAGATATTTGTCTTTAGTACCATTTTTCATTAAAGGGAATTGGGAGTACTTAACTGAATTTTGTGATGGGTAGAGAATACACAAAATGATCTTGTAACAGTGAATAACACCACAAAGTAAGGAAGTGTTAAAAAGGATAAAAGCAAAAAAGAAGGAAAGGAAGGAAGGAAAGAAGTAGAAAAAGAATGAAGAAAAGTGGATGAAGGGAGGAAAGGAATAGAAACACAAACACAATGAAAAGAATATGTTCAAGAGATTTAAGAGATCAGCTACAGGAGTACCAAAAGCCAAATTTGGAACAATTTTATCAACAAAATAAGGAGGTATTGCATGATCCCAAAATACAAAATAAACAATCATGAGTCAATACTGATATAATTAAAAGGTTAAATAAATAAATAAATAAGAATAGAAATATCCCATACAAAAGCTATAAAATAATTTGTCTATATTCAGTTTTCAAGGAGCTGTCGCATATCTGCCCACCCCTTGAGTGTGGGTACCCATGGTTGTCTCCCTCCAAAGAGTGCATAGAGGATGAACAGGAGACCAGAGAAAAGCCTAACAGACTGCACCTCAGGCAGGTGATCAAGGTTAGCATCAACAGGGAAGTCGTGTTTGGAATATATATGCCTTGTGTTATGTGATGACAATGGCACCTGACTTCTGGGATCTTGCTCTAAAAATCTCATAACATCAGTCGAATCCTGAGTACATGCAGTGAAATCTGATATCTGCATGCTCACAATGTGTAATGATCTGATTTAATCATTAACTTTTTTTCTTTGACGTCTAGTCATTTCAAAATGTGTTTCTGTATTTTGGTCCTATAGTCAGCTCTTGTATCAAATGATAAACTGTGCCTTTTCTGTTTAGACTCTAGGAACTAACTTGGAAATTGTTTCTATTTATTCTTGAACTTAATAGAATGTATTCTCTTTTAATTTATAGTGAGACAGCCATTAATTATTTGACTAATAAATAAATAGCAAGCACGTGTTGCAGTTACTCTTTGCCAGGAAATACTCCATATGATTTTAATGAATTACTATAGTCTTTGTGTGGGATACTGATATTTTTTCTCATTTTAAGAGTGGAGAAAAAGAGATCAAAGCACTGGGAAGTTTCCAAATTCTATTTTAATTCAATCCATCTGCTTCCATACTCTTTGCTCTTAACATGACACTATCACCACCATACACTCGGTGTGCTGTTTAAACAATAATCTTATTTGCTTTTGCCAAGTACAGTGCTAAATGGAATAAGACCATAACTTTCCTGTCATTGAAACAATTTTATGTACTGCCTGACTTCCATGAAGTGACACCCTGTACCTCAAAGAAGCTTAAGATGACTTCCTACTCATCAAAGCATCAGAAATTGATCATTTTTGACTTTGCAGTATGGGCATAAAACTGAACACAGTCACCTCAAACTACTTGAATTATAAGTAGAAGCATTTCCAGGTTAAATTTTTAATAAATGACAACATATTTACAGATAACTTTTGTGTAAAAGAAAAAGATCTTCATAAAATCTGTATAGACTGGAAACAAAATTTAATCAATCCCATTGATAAACACAAGTCTAACCTGCAGTTTGTAATAATGAATACTGTTTTACTGTTCACCAGGCAGTCAGACTGTGATGCAGAATAGAATATAGCATATATGCAGCTCAACCACCTAGGGAAGAGATTTGATGTTCTCAGGAAGAAACAGCGTGTCTGTCAGGCTCACATGGGACCTTAGGAAGAGGAGAGAGAGTGTGCACATATCCAACCTCTTGAAATATGCCTGTCCCCCATGTCTGCAGATCCATTCCACAGTATAGGAAGGCAGCGTGACTGTGTGCACCTCACTTCTTGCGGCAGTAACAGGACTCCTACCCCACTTTTCCATCCCCATGAGGACTCAAATACAGAATGTTGGGAGTTTGCCTGAGGCAACATAGGATTAAAGAGCAGGTCCAGAACTGGGAAAGCTAATCCCTCTCCAGTGGTTAAGCATAGCCACTGGAGGTGAGGCTCTTTACTTGTCAGTAAGGAAATGTTTTAGGCCCAAGGCCTATTCTTAAGTAGCCAAGTGAGATCCACAGACTGCCCAAACTGCCTGTCTGCTCAGCTATGAAGCCAGAAAATGAACAATTTTAGCACAGATTGGTATGAACAATGATGCCACAGGAGGATTTTCATAGCACTTTATAATTTTTATAACAACCAAAATATTTCTTCTTAGCAAATATCCCAACGAATATATAAAGCATAATAGCTAAGACCATAGATTTTAGTAAAATGGAACTGAGTTCAAATTTCTGTTCTGCCTCCTAATTTACGACCTTACGTGAAATCCTTAATTATCCTGAATCAGCTGATTTTTTTTCATATTCATAATCATTAAGCTAGTAGAATTAAGTAACTCACATTCTGGTAGATGAAAGTACTCAAATGGTAATCATTATCTTTATTCCACTCCATCAATGAATACATCTATATGCCAATGTCACATTGTGTTGATTAGTAATTATTTCTAAGAAATCATTTTTTATTATTTTCTTTTATAATTCATGTTTCTTCTATACATCACGTACCTTTTTATTCATACTCTTAGTGTGGTTTTCGTCAAGCTTGAGATTAACCATGACCTTTGGCTATTGTGTTTACAATTCTCATCAAGCTTTGAAATTTTTCAGCCATGATATTTCCCAATGACTCTGCTTTTCCTATCTTTCTGATGATCCACTTTCATGTATCTTTGCCCACTCAATATTTTGTCTATGGATTAATTCTATCCTCTGTGTCATCCCTGGATCTGTTACTAATGCCTTGCTTCTGTTTTTCTTTTTTCATTTGGTTGTGGTTATATTTTTTTGTGGGTGTGTTTGTTTTTACATCTTCTTTCATTCTGTTCCCCCCCTTTGGTTTGGCACAAAGTGTATTTTATTTTATTTTTTTGAAACTCAGTACCCAGTATTATTTATGTTTATGCATTTTGTATATTTCAGTACTATTGAACTTTCTTTAGAATACTGTTGAATTACCTGGAAATAACATGATCTTTCTGAGCTTGTTTTTAAACATTTATCAGGCAATATTAAGACTTAGTGCTAGACCTATTTGACCCCACCTCAGAGGCAACGACTTTTGTATACTTCATCTAATTATCTTTGTGTTTCTGCAACTTTCCAATCTGGCTCTTGAGAATGTAAATTTTTCATAACCTTGTTTGAGATCTGGGGACTGTGTATCCCACTCATTTACAGTGGATTCTTTCTCTAGTTTTGGTAATTCCCTCCTGTATAAGATCAGTCCTCAGCCAGAACTGAGAGACTAAATATACTAGTAGGACTCTTTATGCAGCTTCCTCTTTCTCAGCACTCCTGCTGTAAGCTGTTGTCCTGTGAAACTCCAGTCTTTATTTCTTCAACTCAGCAAGATCACCAGGCACTGTTTGATGCTCCCCTCTACCTTGAAGGATGACCTGGAGGCTCTCCATTCACTTGTTGGTGTTTATATAGTCTAACCGAGTTAGTTATCTTCCCTGAGAAATCATTGATGAGTTCAGCCTATTTTCTGTTGTCTGAAGTCATTTTTTTCATGTATTTTGGTCTGTGTTTTATTCATTTACAACAGATTGGGGAATCTGACCCATGTTATTTTATTATAGCTTAAAGCAGAGTTATTAAACATAAGAATACATACATATACATAGACAAACACATGTCTATATAAAATTTTTTAAATTTCCATATCTAAATTTATCAACATACATAGATATATGTTTCTGAAATATAAAAAAAAACACAGGATTTTATTTTTGCAAAGAAATGTAGGTAGTTGAATAAATTTAAGTAAGACTAAAAAAAGAATATGAACATATTTTATAACCAAAATGATTTTTTCTTGAAGAATACTTGGTAAATGGTTTTTAAATAATTGGAAATTTTGAAATTTTATTTCTTGCTTTATGACAAGGTAGTTTCAATTCTTTTGATATTAACTCTCTAAAGCCCCTGTTTTATACACAGAATTTTTTTAACTGAATATGGCATAAAGTCTTTACATTACCAATTTTATAATTAGATATTGTTTTTGACTTTTACAATCAGGAAAACATAACCTTTTGTAAATAGTTATAAGCTCACTCTTCTTTTACAAAACTTACACTGGAAATGTACTAGACTAAAATTAATTTCCTCAATAAAAAATGAAGGTTACATATATATCCACTAGTGGACACTACTTTAATATTCAGTTATTAGGCCAAAACCTGAAATTTTAACAAAAATATATCATCAGCTTTATATATAAAATATATGCACACATACCATATAGCAAAAACAAAATAAAATATCTAAATTGTCCTAATTGTTTCTTCATGTTTCAAATAGGCTTTATTGTGTTAGTAAAGGTACTTATATTTTTAACTTGGCTTTTCTATTTTCTGGTTACATAGGCAAGCAATTACCTGTGTGGCATATCCTAAAGTTATTTAGCACCATTTCACATTTTGGGCAATTTTGTAAGGCACTATAAATGATACTGAGTTACTGCATCATAAAATTAGATTTCCTTTGCCCTAAAGAAGAATAATTCCATGTGATACTAAATTTTCATTCAGTAAATATGACTGTAGTGTTCATTCTGTCAGAACAGAAATCTGGGGAAGCAGATTCCAAACTGATTTCATAAGACAATATTTTAAGGACTCTATTAGTATCTGAGTTCATGGGAACATATTGCAAAAACATAATGAGTTTTCCCAAATTAACTACATAACCAGAAGCTGATGGGATGATGGTAAATTATTTTTTAATTTAAAACTTAAATATCACCATATTAGTGAATTGTAGCTAAAACTTTTTGTGAAAGCTATCATGGGAGATTTGTATAATAATAATAAAAAAAAACAGTAAAAGTGGACTGCATTCTACTGTTGCAATAAATGATCCTCAAAGTCTTTGTAGCTAAGTGTGGAGGTTGATTGTTTTCTCCTAAAGACTTCATTAACTTGTCAAGAAATACAGTGTGAGAGATACAGAATGTAAATAAGTAATTCTTGCAATGCATGGGCCACAAATGTCAAATCAGTAAATATTTATTGAATGCCTAATATTCCAAGTAAGATCCTATGTGACTTTAGTCTAGAATGATAATGTAATATTTGAATGTGTTTCAATTTGAAATGTACTTCATCCATGCTTGAAGGTGTGTTTCTAGAAATTTCAGAAAAAATATGTTGAAAATATTATTATTTAAAAAGATACATTACACCGTCTTCCTGAGGCAAAAATCATATTTATAATATGAATGGAAACCTCAAAAGGTTTCAACACAATATTTCAAAGTGTTTCATCTGTATTTTTCATAAAAGGGAAAGAAAACTAGTAAAGTGAGTACATATATACACAAAATGACAACTAGTATATGTTTTTTGTGATATTCAAAACAATCAGGAGAAGGATACATACAGATATAGATCTCTCTGTGGGGAGTATGTGTATAAAATGTTATTTGCAGGGAAAAAATGATGTAAGATTGGGAATATTTCCAGATTGGTTCCATTATAAATGAGGTAAACATTTATCCAATGAGGACACAACATGTACTATTCACCAAGCTAAAAATCAAAAGCTTGTTTCTTAGATTTTATGGCAAGGATGATGAATACTTCTGTCATAACATAAATTATCTCTATATGTTTAAAAGGTATATTCACCTTTTGTCTATCAGAGACTTTTTCTTTTTATTTTCTTTTTTCTTTCTTTCTTTTTTTTTTTTTCTATGTTCACTAGTTATTCCTAATTTCTTATTAGAGATTCAAAAAGTAAAATGTTGGACTATTTAGAACAGATTACTTCTGGGAACATAAGTGTGTCTTATTTATTTCTTTATAGCTAATGGAATAAAAAATAATTCTTGTTATGCTTTAGAGTATTTTGTCTGCAACTTGATAAGGAGGTGGTTACATCTTTAATTACATGCAAAATAAAAGGTCCTTTTTAGACATTTTTAAGCCATGCCTTCTTCCCTATCCTCACTTATGTTTTCATAAATGCTTTTCCTTTATCTGCCTTAAGTTCTATCACAGAAAAGGATTCACCTGTACTGGAATGTTGTGAATGTAAAATGTGATAGTTATACCAGCTTTCCATGGTTAAGAACTCTAAACATCAAAGATGTTTCCATGACCAAGAAACGTAAGCCCTTCAAATTAGCTTTTTGTTCAACACTCTGTGAGCTGCTTAACTATGGAAGCTGTAAAGACAATAATCAGGAAAAAAAATCTGCTAGTAAGAAGTAGGATCTCACATATAGCATGCTATAATTGGATAGCATCGTATCCATAGTCTGGTTTTCCCAGGGCACTGAGGGAGATTGTAGAAAAGCCAAAGTACCCAGAGACAACATGGAAGGTATAATATTTGTTGGGAAAGTTTATTAGAGATCAGTGGCTGCTCAAAGAAGAGTTCAGTGGTGACAGACTGAAAAAAGAACACTCTTATCCCTCACAGTCCTTTGCCAAGCAGCACCTCCATCCCCTGTGATGGTTTTACAGTGTGGTCAGCTGGATGAATGACATGTATTCTTTCCTCAGTGCCTTCAGTTCTGTGCCTATCCTCACTCACAGAGGGGATTCTTGTGTTATGCTATGAAAGCAGTGACAGCATCAGCATTAGCTTGCTCAGTTTGCTCAGATGACCAGCATCCCGAGGACCAATGGTCTCAGTGTACCTACAAGAAGGTAGTTTTCCACAGATAACAGTAATTTGCCCTAGTTCTCTGTGGACGTAAGAGAAAGTCATTGTCCTTAAAGATAATATGTATCTGGACTCTCTGGCCTATGCTTGCTCTCATTATATTAACCTGGCTAAGTTTTGAGTAGCAGGGGATTGAGTACTGCCTCCCCTTTCTTTAGAGGACAATACACTCCTCCACCCATATGCTTAAATGACCTTACGCTCTTATGTACCTTACAACCAAATCCACAATAGACATCCAGAGACCAACAGAATATATTAAGTTCTGTTATAAGAGCAAGTCTACTGCATATAATATTTACCTTGGCAGGAGAATATTGTGACCAAGCAGGATCATGATCAATACTGAATTTATCTATAGTGATAACATAGTTTTAACACTTACCTAGAGCCTGAAACAAATTATCATATACAACATTATGTTTTAATAAGGGTACAAGTTACCTTCCTGTGCTGCAGTAAGGGTATCTAGCACAATTCTACTTTGAAATTCTGCCCTTCACATTTGTGTGTAACTTTTTCATTAAGCAGAGGTCCTGTTGTGACTATTATTTAAGGCAATCACTGTGTGTTTAGCCAAAGTATCAACCTGGAACTCAATGACAGTGCTCACTGCTGTGGAGAAACTACAAGTGGGTACAGTCATCTGGCAGTTCATGTCATTCTATGCCTTCCTTTCACCAAGTCTCAATTAGCAGCAATTGTAGACAAATGTGAAGTATGCAAGTTTGTAAATGAAGCCTTTTCTAAAAGCAACAAACCAATTATAAGGCAGGTATGGCCACCCTGGGGTGCCATATATCTATAACCACTCTTGAGGGGAAGGCTATCCTACTGTACATGCTGTTCAACTTTGTCATCTGAAGTCACCAGTATCTTTGAGTACAATAGCTAACTTACATTGATTTGCAGGGGTCCCAGCCATGTTTCCAGAGAGTAGAGAGAAATGCTGCCATTGTTTCTCTTCATAGAGGAGCTTTCCTTCCCATATCTACCTGTGTTGCACTCACTTCCCCCAAGCTATCAAACATAGAATACCCAGCAAAAGTTTAGCTATAGTCCTTTGCTGACACACCAAATGGAAAACATGTTTGGTGCCCTTATAAGAAGACAAATTTGCTTTCAAGTTCATAGGGTAGTTGTCAGCTGTGTCCATGAATCCAGTTTAACGTGCACTTCCATTACACCAAAGTGAGTAATTGCAGATGTCACAGGAGATCTCCAGAGGACAAAGGAGGCACTTTAGTGTATCACCTCTTTGCCCATTCTGCAAGTAGATTAAGGATGAAAGGTAACGTGTTAGCACAAGTAAAATCTAACTCTTCAACAGTGCATAAGCCACCTGATAATTGTGAGTGAAGATAGTACTGGCCTATAACCCATCTACAGGTTCACAATAGCATATTTCTTGTCTCAGTGGTCCCTGAGGTTTTGGCAAAGAACAGTAGGATAATGGTGAGATGAGGTTGTTAGAGATCATAAGGAAATGACACATTCCCCCTTAGAGATTAAAAGTCTTGAGTTAGTCATTTTTCTTCTATTTCTGTGTTTTATTTTAGTTTCTTTGTCCATGGACATAGGGAACCATATAACTGAGGCCCTATTTGCCATTCCCATCACCAGCAATCTATATGGATCCCCTATGACAGAGACTATGGCAGTGGCAACAGCAAATTACCCTGTGTTCCCCTTCATGGAGTGCAGGTGTTCTCATTTGAATCCAGATGGTGATGTCTTATGGCAACATGAGGAAAAGCACTGGGACATATGTTACAGTTATCTTCATTATTGAACCTGATGAACATCCATTGTGGCTTGGTCTACACTGTCAAGAATCAATCTTCTGTGTTTAGTTGCTGTTTTAGTGGGCCATTTGTTCATGCAATTAATCCTGCTGTAGCTGCATTATAAGATAAACGGACATGCCAATGCATATCCAAATTCTCAACCCATTCCTACATCATGTGGCCAATAAAGTGTGTTCTATTGTCATTTTCTATGTCTGTAGGGATGCCACACACAGTGTCAACCAATTGAAAGCTATGCATGGTTGCTTTCTATATTGCCCTTCTGCAAGTATGTGCCCATATCTGTCTAACTTGTATGTCCACACATTTAATGAAAATGCGCAGCCTTCTGATAAAAGCAAGATTCTTATGAAGTTAACCTACCAGTGTTGTACAGGCTGCCCTTTTTGAGCTCTTAACCCCATCATAGGAGGCATAGGCCAAAGCTGCTTCATGAAACTCAGAAGAGACATACAAATACAATGTCTGTGTGAGAGTCCCCACATTTTTGCTATGTGCAAGAAAGCTTATTTTATTGTGATCTAACTTTCTACATACTCAAGCAGCCACATCTTCAGATGGCATATCTTACAGCCACATAACTTAACTTAAACTGTCTGCTTCCTGATTGCCTGATGAAGAATAATGGCTATATGCTGCCATGTGTTACATCCAAATGTGGCAGTCATTTCCAAATGTCATTCCACATCTTTGTACCCTTCAATAGCTGTGGTCAGGGTTCAGATGGCAAAGTTGAAGAGCATGTACAGTAGCATAGCCTTCCCCACAAGAGTGGCTATAGACAGCCCAAATCCTTGCAATCTGGAAGTGTTGATGGTTCATTCTCTCTCTCAGAGATGTGCCACCAGTATTTGAGCTGCCTCCTCTAGGTGGGGAAAAGACTCAGAAGTTAACATTATATAATTAATATAATTAAATATCTATTATGTGTCAGGTTTTGTGCACTAGGAAAGAGTTGCCATCACCATTCCATGACAAATGATTGCTCTATAAAAGTATCCTGAGAAAGAATGTTGAAAGAATGTTGTTCTTCCAACATGAAAGCAAATTGCTCCTGGCTTTCCTTGTGGTCCCCTTGTGTTTCCTTTGCCCTCTTTCTCTTCTACGTTCCATTGGATCCTCTGCATTCCTCACTTCCTAATCATTTTAGTTTCCCCATGTCAGCTACAGTTTGGCTAGTTCATTATCAGGAGCAGAGCAATCTGCTGCATAAATGACCTGCTTTGTCCCTGACCCTCTTAGAATACCTTGCAGATCTCCCATGGCTCTTCCATGGATTACCATCTCAGAGGCTCTATTCCCTCATGTCAGGCCAAGCATTTTTATAGATAGCTATGAGTTAGGACATTAAGAAGGTAACACAATTCTCATTAACAGTTGAACATAAATGTTGCCAGAGTATGGTGTGTGGTGACTGAGGCAATTTTATTGATATCACTACTTGATTTTAGTATCCTTCAGCACAAGTGTCCCAAAGTCACAACAGCCATTCTGTGACACTTTCCCTGGCTTCCTGCCTAAACTTGTATCCAAGTTCTACTAATTCAGCAGCAGTATAATCTCTCCTTGATATATGCATGTGCTTGTCAGGAAGGAACAGATTTTTAAAATTCACTCCTACTGGTAGTGGCTGCTACTTGTTTACTTTCTGATTTATGACCCATCAGGCCCCTGGCAGTATCTCAATTGGCTCATCCCAGTCTTCTTCCTTTCCTTTTGGTTCACAGGGTCCCACTTATGGGTGTCCCAGTAGCTTGAGTAACTACCATCCTTACTGCAGCTCTTAGTAAATGTGTACCTTTTAGTTAGTAAAGCAGCAGACTAGAATTTCCAAGTGTATATCATCGCTCTTCATAGAACAAAGTAATTTCTCAGTAATCTCCACAAGAGTTGAACTTGTTTCAGTATTTGGTTCTGACTCTCCTGCAATTGCTTAGTATGGACATGGGCTTAGAGCACTGTTTCCACTGCTTCCTGCATTGCAATTAGGAGGGGCCACCCCACAGCAGCTGCTGTCTTACATAGCTCTTTCTTTTTCTTTAGACCAAATTTCTTAATCATTAGCAACGGTATTTACTCTAACCCTTGAGTCACCACCCTCATTCATAATAGCCACCACTCCTCCCCATATGGAAATGGAAAGCCAACCCAGGGGTTCATACACACACACACACACACACACACACACATACACACACACAATTTCTCTTTCTCAACTATCATAGTTTCCACACTCACAGGAAATTCTTTGGCCTCCTGCCTGGCTTACCAGTTGTCTCGTTTACAGTTTAGTTGTTCGAGAACAATGGAGTACGTTGCAAATAGATCAAAGAAAGTTCCAGAGACAGCATGGGAGACATACGATTTATTGGGGGAAAGCTTACAAAAGGTTTGTGGCTAATCCAAGAAGCATTCAGTGGCAAAAGGCTAAACCAGTAGCACCTTCATTTTTCCTGATGCTGTGCTAAGCAGTGCCTCCCCCCCTCATGGTGTTTTGCCTAGTGGACAAGTGACACAACATATCCTTCCCACAGGATCCTCAGTTCGCCACCTCTCCCCGTTCAGAGGGAGTCTTTCCTTTTAATATTAGGTGGCAGGCATCTTAGCATTAACTTGCTTTGCTTGTATGACCAGCATCCCAAGGAGCAACTGTCCTGGTGTACAGGCAAAAAAGTAGCTTTCTCCAGATAACACTAACTTGTCCTTGTTCTTTCCATACATAAAAGAAAGCCATTGTCCCTAAAGATAATGTGTATCTGGATTTTTCTGGCCCAGACTTGTTCTTTTAACTTTGCCAGGTTTTAGGGAAGGGATAAAGGGCTTTCCCACAAATTATGTTTCAGTGTTCTCTTTTTCTTTAGGGTTGATAAAAAGAATTAAAATTTGGACATCTCAATGTGGACGTCCTTAACATAGAGAGATGAGCTCCTAATAGCCCAACAAGAGGGAAATCATTCATAATTTTTAATTTCAAGATTAGGCAATGAAGTTAAAGCCTATGATCTATATTCATGCATCCAAAGAATCCCATATCATGTATTCCTGTGACTTGAAGAACATATTCTCTGAGAAATTAATTCAGATGTCCTATTTCAGGATCACCTACTGCTTTAGCCTCACTTTCCTCACTATATAATCATTTGAATTTATTAGTTCATTTTAAAAAATAAAAAATAAGTAAATTTATTAAATAAATTAAACAAAAAATAATTACTTAAATAACATGTGACAGAAAACAGGTTTAATAATTATCATAATACTTTTCTTAGCACTCCATTTCAACCAATAAGTTAAATGCTTATTATTTTGTACTAAGCATTTCCAGAAGCTTTTTCCCCTGAAATACCCCAAATTTACATGCAGTTATAATGGAAGTTGCAAGCCCAGGCACAGGCCCAGCCCACGCCCATGCAGAATTCCAGCACCCCACCCCGCACAGACTCAGCATTGCACTGTGGCTCTCCATCTTCAACACATGGGGATGCCTCTGCCTGCCATAATGGGTTATTTCTGTCCTGCATACCACTGTCTTTAGTTGGGGCAGCTCCCATTCTGGGGAGTTGTTCTGTAGTGCTGGCTTTCAGAGCTTGAATTATGTTTGTTTCAGTCTCTTCTACCTTTTAAGGCCTAGGCTGAGAAATCTACTGATATCTGCATTTGTTTCCCCCTATATGTAATCCGATACTTTTCTCTTCCAGTCTTTAAAATCCTTTCTTTATTTTGTATATTAGATATTTTCATTATAGTATGCCTTGGTGTGGATCTGTTGTAATTTTGTGCATTTGATGTTCTATAAGCTGCTTGTATTTGATTTTCCATGTCATTCTTCAGGTTTGGGAAATTTTTTGATATTATTCATTGAATAGATTGTTCAAACATAATTCAAGCTCTGAAGGAACACAGTTGCCAATCAAGAATCTTATACCCAGCAAAACTAACCTTCTGATTTGAGAATGAAATAAAATCATTCCATGATAAACAAAAGTTAAAAGAATTTGCAAATAGAAAGCCAGCACTACAGAACATTATCAGCAAAATATTCTATGAGGATAAAATGAAAAACAACAATATAGGTCAACAAAAGGAGGACCTACCCTAAAGGCAAAGCCAATCAAAGGAGAAACCAAGTCAAATTAAAAATCAAAAATAAGCCATAAGGACAAGGAATACAAATCATATCTCAATAACCCTGAATGTTAATGGCCTAAACTTATCAATCAAAAGACATTGACTGGCAGATTGGATTTCAAAAAAGACCCAACAATATGCTGCCTTCAAGAGACTCATCTCATAGAAAAAGACACGCACAGACTAAAGGTGAAAGGATGAGTAAAAACATACCACACACATGGACTCAGTAAGAAAACAGGGATTTCCACCCTCATATCAGATAAAGTGAACTTCATTCCAAAGTTAGAATGGATAAAGGACATTTCATACTGCTTAAGGGAATCATAAATCAGCAAAACATAACAATCTTTAATATTTGTGCCCCAAAACAATGGCACATCCATGTAGGTCAAACAAATCCTTCTCAATTCCAGGAAGCAAACAGACCACAACACAATAACACAGGGTGAATTTAACACACCTCTCTCACCCCTGGATAGATCTTCCAAATAGAAACCGAACAAAGAAGCCATAGAACTCAATAACACAATCATTAATTTAGACTTAACAGACATATGTAGAACATCCCATCCATCAATGAGCAAATACATTTTCTTCTCAGCAACACATGGATCCTTCTCTAAAATGGATGATATGTTATGCCACAAATCTACTTTTAGCGAATACAAAAAAAAAAATAGACATACTACCTTGTATTCTATCAGATCATAATGGAATGGAATTAGAATTCAATGATAAATTAAAAAAACAGAAACTACTTCAACACCTGGAGACTAAATAATAAGCTATGGACTAGTGCATGAATAACAGAAGGTTAGAGGTAGAGGCGGACAATAATACAACATATCAAAATCTTTGGGACATTATGAAAGCAGTACTAAGAGGAAAATTTATTGCATGGAACACATTCAATAAAAGAATAAAAAGTCAGCAAATAAATGACCTAACATTACAGTTCAAAGCCCTAGAAAAAAGAACAGGTCAACACCAAAAGTAGGAGAAGACAGAAAATAAAATCAGAGCTGAAATCAATGAAATTGAAACAAAAGAATCAATTCAAAAAATTCACAAAGTAAAAAATTGTTTTTTTAAAAACTAAACAAAATTGATAAACCCTTGGCCACAATAACTAAGAGAAGTAATTTGAGAAAACTCAAATTACTAAAATTTGTGATGAAAAAGCAAATATTATGACAGATACTATTGAAATACAAAACATGATTAGAAGCTATTTTGAAAATCTTTACGCCAACAAAATAGAAAATCTCAATATTGACAGGTTTCTAGAGATATGTGATCCTCCCAAACTGAATCAGGGGAACACAGAATTTAAACAGATCAATTTCAAGCAATGAAATAGAAGAAGCCATCAAAAGCTTACCAACCAAGAAAAGGTCAGGACCAGAGGGATTCTCAGCTGAGTTCAACAAGACCTTTACAGACGAACTAATCCCAATACTCCTGAAAGCATAATGGAAGTTGCTGGATTTGCAAGTGTGACCCAACATATCTACTCATAGGATTTAAACTTGATAAAGGCCTTTGCCCTCAAAAAGATCCAATATTAACTTTTCCTCAACAAATCTGAAATTTATCATTTCTGTACTCAGTACATAATGTAAACATAAAATCAAATCCAAAGGAGACAAGTATAAAATCAATTGAAAAGTGAAACAGGCAACTTCTGGGGTTGTCTTCAGCTCATAATTGAAATCTTACCAGATATTGCTATCTGCTTCTTAGCTTTAGCAAGTAAAGTATTTGGTTTTAGGCCAAAACCCATAGCATCTGTATCTGTAACAAAAAGAGATTCAATTACCAACATCACTTCACATGCTCAATAAATTAATAAACAACTACAGAATACTATCATCAAATTTAGAATTGAGGTCAAACTGAGAAATGAAATCCTATAGTGATATAAGTAGACAAAAATTACACTTCATAATTAAAGAAGTGAATCAAGTCAGGGTTACATATTTCATTTACTTATCATAGATACATAATTATTTAAATATAATAAATTACTTGGAACTTTCTTACTTTTAATAGTATTGTTCTATTACCTCTTCCAACCATAATAGAGATTCTAGTAGTAGAGTTGCCCTCCTGCTGTTAAAAACCAAAAAAAGAGAGCGAAATTTATGAGACAATCAATTTTAAACAATGAACAACATACAGCTAATAACTATGATCTCTGAGAAAACAAGATGAGTTTTACAATTGTTCAGGTTTCTTCTGGAAGC
>JAJEJO010000224.1:69816-82472 GCA_020662805.1 Glaucomys volans
CTTTCACTGAATAGCCTAATACAATATATACAGTGAAAGAATGGCTCCCAGTAAGCATATGAAGAAGTTAAATGAAAGCATAATTAAATTTTTATTTTTCAAAGGGTAAGGAATCTGCACATTGTTATAAAAAGGGACTCATTTAAATAAATTTATTGATTTTGCTCTTTGCAAAATCAAAATTCAAAAGTGTTCAGAAAGAGTATATTGAATAGAGTGCACAAAAGAATTACTAGAAATTTAAGTGCAGGCAATGTAACTATTCATTCTCTAAGATCAGTGAAAACAGTGCATAGTGCAATGTGTAAAATTGCAAACTTCCTGGCTAGAAGTAATACACACACCTCATGATACAGCAGCAGAAAACCAGATCTTTTGTGCATTCCTGGAAGCAAATTCAAAATCAACAATAAGACATACATTCACTGGGCAACCCTGACAACAAATTTCCACAATCCTTAAGAAAATGATGCAAAGGAAGATTGAATCACAATAACATTGATGGCATGTTTCATGGTAATTTGTGTTACTGGAAAATTTAAGGATAAAATGTTTTATTTATGCTTAAAAGTAAAAATAGAATGCATGAGTTATATTTTGTCCATATTCTGTTGACTGCATTGGAACATTGACACTAATATACTAAATGATGTGCTATACAATGTAATATCTCACATGTATCAATTATCAAATCAAATATCAATGTGAGAATATTTTGTTACTATTACCTAGTCTTTATTTAAATGTGAAACAAAAAATATAATTTACCTCCATATAAGGAAATAAAAAGTGGTAAATTGACCCCATCCAAAAATAGAAATTTGGTATGTTTTAAATATTTTAAGTGGTTTTAATGCTTTGCAGAATTATGATGCATGCTATATATTTTACTGCTATTCGCAAATTCATGGGCCAAAATGTGCAGCTAACTCTAAAAGTTTCAATTACTTGACTATAGAGTCTGAGATTTATATTTCTTTCTTTCTGTAGATTCCTGGTGTTATATTGTTTTCTTGCCATAGTATTCCAATATCACATCAATGTCATGCACTTGATCTTTTGGATATGCTTCGAGACTTGCTGAAAAAAGAGAAAGATCATTAACCTTCAACTTTTAAAATATATAAACTATTCTTTAGACATATGTAACATTGAACATATAAAGAGTATTCTCATTTGGGGAATTAATTTTGCATTTTATTATAATTTTGTGTTAGTGATATTTATTTATCTATTAACTTATTAATATATATTTTATTTTTCTTGATTTTATGGCAGATAGACCTGTGGAACATTTAAAGTAGTACCGATGTGGATATCTTAAAATGTAGATAAGTTATATAATTATTTGAATTTTCAAATAATATACTTCAAAAACAGATCTCAAAAATAATTTTTTGAAAAATTTTTAGTTGTTTCTTAGGATCATGAATTCAAATGAAAGCAAGGAGGGCTTATTTCCAGAGTTTGGAATCAAATATTTCCACAATAATAATTATACATTTTTAAAATGGTGTTTTGATTACCAATGTCATATAGACCATGGAAATAAAAAGTTTTCATTTTGAAAGAAAGGATGTGTTAAAGAAACTATGGCTAAATGTATTCACTTTCATTGGATATCAATGTAAATATACAATTGTATAATTTTTAAATTTGTTATATTTTCTTAATTACTTTAGGGCATTCCTACAAAGTTCAGTTCTCTAAATAACATATCCAGGTCCAAGTTAAAAAGGTGAATGTTCAAATCCTATGATACTGAAATGTATAGAGGTGTACAAATTCAAATTACTCTTTGTCATGTCTTTGGTCTACCAATTGATATAACCATCTAACCTATCTTATTGTTTTAAAAAAGACTTAAAAAATATTCATGTTTTTTTGGCCTTGTGTCTATGTATTAACTCAGCAAAACTGGTTATTGTGTAAGAAGTAAACTTTGTCTTTCAATCTCTGGAAATCCAAGTAAAGTTCATGACAACCATAATTGCCATGGGCATTAGGAATGCATTACTCATTCCAGAAGACAAGTATTGAATCATGAGCTTTCCTTTCCTCAGTATTATTTTGTCAAAATTGTTCCAAGAAAATACACCAGAGCCAATGATGTTTAAACACTGTTTTGTTTTGTTTTCTTTGTTTTTTTTTCTTTATCAAGAGAATAATTCCCTATCAGAATATCCAAGCTTTTAATTACTTAAATAAGTCACTCATTCTCTCCCAGCTCATAGGTACTATGTGGAAATGAATCAAGCTTTACTTAATGAAATTTGCTACCATTGCTTGGATCTAAAGTGTCTCCCAAATGGCCATGAGGTAAAAGTTTGGACCCAGCATGGTATTATTGGAAGGTTGCGGAAACCTTAAAAGGCACCTAGCGGAAAGTCTTGAGGTCATTGCAAGCATTCAAAGGGGATTGTAAAACCTTATCCTTTCCCCCTTTCAGTTCCTGTCCATGATGTAAACAGTTTTTCTTTGTCATATGCTTGCCACAGAACCAAAAGCAACAGGGACAGCTGATCATGGACAGGAACCTTCAAAACTATAATCCAACATATACTTTTTCTCTTTATAAGTTGATTGTCTCAGGCATGTTGTTGCAGTAATGAATAGTTGACTAACATACCTGTCAGTATTGAAGTGTCACTTGCCAATGTGAACACTCTTTCAAACTGTATAGTTTATGGATTGTACCTCTTCAGAGAATAAAATTTATGTAGACTGTGATGGGGGTGCCATAAACTATAGCCATTTAATGCAGAAGTCTTATATTTTCCATGTGAATCCATTCAATAAACATGTGATGATGAGACTCACATTATTGAGTTGGAGGCAAAAATTAAGAGTACAATGTTGCTACCACTTTTATTATGAGACAGGTACAAAAATTTGGGTGGGGGGAAGGGAATTGAAGACACAATAAAACTTGAACTAAATTCCAAAAAATGGCAAGAAGAAAAGAGACCTTCAGTTAATTTCATTTATGGTCCTGTTAAAATGAAAAAGAACTCATTATATATGAAAGAAGGAGAAAGTAACCAATCTGAAAGAGTTCTCCAACCTCAGTGCAGACAGGATTCAAATAAAGTAGAAGGCAGAACCCTCTAGTTGTGGTATGTGAAGTAGAAAGACACTATAACACCCCAAAAAACATGGTATTCCCCAAATGGAGGCAGATGGCTTCGCTGAGAGCAAGGTATTTGTCCACTGAATTCTGGAGGATGTTAGGATATATGGTAAATATCACCCCAATATTTATAGAGAGATTTCTTTGATTAAAAGGGAATGATTTTTGATTACTTTTGAATCTGTTTTTTTTGGCTTTGAGCATTCTCTGTATATTCTAGTATATTCTAGATACTGATCCCTAACAGATATGTGATTTACAAACACTTTCTCTCATTTTATGGGTTGATTTATACCCAATTTTTAATAAAAATTTTCTATTCTAATTTTCAAGCCTAATTTGTCTATTTTATCTTTTTGTCTGTTTATTTGGTTTCATAGCCAAGAAACTGTTGCTAAATCCAGTGTCATAAAGTATTGCTCTATGCTTTGTTCTAGGAGTTTTGTAGTTTTAGATCTCACATTTGGGACTTAATCCATTTTGGGTTGATTTTTATCTCTGATATAAATAAACATCTATTGTCATTGTTTTCATGTGGATATTCAGTTTTCCATGCTCCATTTGTTGAAAAGATTGTCCTTTCCCCATTGAATGATCTTAATCTTCTCAAAAATCATTTGACTATACACGTCAAGGCTTCTTTCTAGATTGTTTACTTTTCCAATTGATCTACACGTCTGTCTTTATAGAAGGACCACACTATTTTGATTTTTGTAACTTGGTAGTAAGTTTAGAAATTAGAAAATGTGAGTTCTCTAACTTTGTTATTTGACAAGATTGTTTTGATTGTTTCTGGTTTCCTGAGATTCTTTAGCAATTTTATAAAAAATTTTCCTATATTAATAAAAATATCTGTAGGGTTATTATAGGTATTGCATTGAATTGATAAATTGCTTTGGGTACTATGAATATCTTAATAATATTATGTTTTCCATCCTATGAACTTATGGGATGTGTTTCCATTATTTATACCTTCTTTTATTTCTTTCAAAATGGTGTTATATTTTTTGTTGTATAAGTTTCACCTCAATTGTTAAATTAATTTCTATATATACCTAAGAATGTTGAGTTTGTATCTTGCTACTTTGATCAACAGATGAATGGATAAGTAAAATGTGAGATGTATGTATATTGCATATATATAATATTGTAGTATATTTTATATTGAGCATATATGTGTATATGTATATAATATTGTTTATCTTTACAAAGGAAGAAAATTCTGATATATGCTGCAACATGGATTTACCTTGGTGAAATTATTTAAGTGAAATATGCTAATCACACAATGATAAATACTGTGCTATTTCACTTCTATGAGGTAGTTAGAGTGAGCAAAATTGAGATAGAAAAAATAGGGGTTTCCAGGGACTGGCGGTGGGGGGAATAATAGTAAGTCACTATATAATGAGTTTTATAAAACAAAAATAATTATGGAGAATGTTGATGGTGATTAGTTGCACACTATATGATTATTTAATACCTGCATTAGTCAGGGTTCTCTGGGGGAAGAGAAACAATAAAATACATATAATTACAAGATGGGGTTTGATATATTGGCTTACAATATCAGAAACGTGGTAATACCTGAATGGCTATTTGAAGTCAGAAGAGTTGAGGAAACTAGTAGATAGCTGCTCAGTCCAAGAAGCTTGAATCCTTAGAATAAGAGGGATCAAGGCTAAGGATCTGGAAGTTCACTGGAGAGCTACTTCTCTATGTTTGCCTTCAAAGACTGAAGAAACTAGAATTTGATGTTTGTGGCCAATGGCAGTGGCTAAAACACACACCCACTCAAGAAAAATGACTGCAAACACAAAGAAACTACAAGGTAATGAAACTTTGAGTTACCCTAATTTGATCATTATATATTGCATATATTTACTTAATTGCCGTACTATAACTCCATAAATATGTACAGATAGTGTGTGTCAATTAAGTAGAAAAAAGTTATTGTAAGAAAAATCCAGATCAGTGGTTAGGAGGAGGATTGAATGCATAGGGAAAGTACAAAGGATATTTAGGACAGTGAAACTAATCTGAATGATACATTAGTGGCAGATACATGTCTCTATACATTTGTTGAAACCCATAGACAATACAATTGTAAGAGTAACCCTGATGTAAACTATCAACTTTGAGTGATGTTAATGTGAGCAGGGTAGTTTCATGAATTTTAACAAATGGACCTTTCTGGTGGGGATGTTGATAGTGGGGGAGGCTTTGCAAGAGTGAGCTCACACATATATGAGAAATCTTTGTATTTCTGCTTGATTTTTCTCTGCATCTAAACCGAAAACCTCTGCCACCCAAAATGTTGGAGGGAGGGAGTGGAGAGAGATCTTTCACAGTTCACAGAGCTTGTAGCTAGATAGTAAAGTGAAAAGATATCTCTGGGATCTTTCTCTTTCCAAATCCAATTATATATTTGAGGAATAGTTCCGTTCTGTTCTCTAAAATGTTTATGCTTTTGGTGAACTAGATCTGAAGCAACTGAAACTGAATGTAACATTCTCACAGATTATTTACATTCAGATTCCCATATTAGTGGCCTGGCAGAATAAAGAACATGATATTTTATGAGAATAGCTATTTTTTAAATTTAGTTTCTTCTGTTCTTTTCAACACAATATTCAATGTGTAATTCTAAAACAATATGAGAAAGTTGTAGATGCTTGCTTATGTATGGCTAATATTCAAGGAAACAAACCCTGAATGGAAGTTGACTCAAATGTAACCTATATATCTCATCCATTACTTAAAAAGACCTTTAAAAAAACTATAAAAATAGGTTACTGAAATATCTAGTAGAAAAAGTGGACAGCACACATAAAGCAGTGGGGAATCTCAGCAGAGAAATTGAAACTATGGACATTAATCAAATGCAAATATTATAAATGAAAGTATCAATGAATGCATTTGATAGCAAACTTGACAGAGAAAAGTATCAAAAAGTTTATGGCAATTTACAAGATATTGCCTAACTTGCAATACAAAGAAAAATCAGAGTAAAATAAATAGATTATAATATTCAAGATCCGAGGGAAAGTATCAACCAATCTAAGTATATGGGGTACCAGGAAGTAAGAGAAAAGGATAATAAGGCACGAGAAATATTTAGAGAGATGATTGTCAAGATGGTTCCAAAAGTAATATGAACCATTGTTTTAGTCAGCTATTTCACGGTTGTAACTAAATGACCTGACCAACACAACTGTAAAGGAGGAAAGGTTTACTTGAATGCTCAGTTTCAGAGGTCTTAGTCCATAGAAGGCCAGCTCCATTCCTTGGGGCTCGAGGTAAGGCTGAATATCATGGTAGGAGAGAGGGACAGAGAGAAGCAACTTGCATCATAAGGAAGCAGAGAGAGAGAAAGAGAGATTCCATTCGCCAGATACAAAATATATACCATAGACACACCTCAATTCCCACCTCCTCCAACCACACCCTACAACTTCGATTAATTCCATCAGGGATGAATTCACTGATTTGGTTAAGACTCTTACAACCCAATCATTTCTCCTCTGAACCTTCTTATATTGTCTTACACATGAGCTTTTGGGGGGCACTTCACAACCAAACCATAACATTCTGCGCCTGGCCGCCAAAAGCTCACACTCATCTGACAGTGCAAATTATATTTAGTCTATTTTCAAGAGTCCCTATAGTCTCAATAGTTCTGAGATTGCTCAGAGTTTAAGTCCACAGTTTTCTCTGAAACACAGACAATCTCAGGTCGTGAGATCCTATAAAATTAAAAGCAATTTATAAATATCCAACATATAAAAGCACTGACTAAACATTTCTATTTACAAAAATAGGGGCATGAAAAGAAGGGATAGAACAAAAGCAAGACTGAAATCCAGCTGCAAACAAGTCCTGGAGCTCCATGTCCAGCACCTGGGGCACATGACATCTTGATATTCTCTCTAATTGGCATGTGTAGCTCCAACCCTGTGGCCTTGTTCATTGCAGCCCAAGTGGCCTTTCTATTGGCTTGTCTCTGCTCATTTCTTGCAGTTTTCCTAGGACGATGACCCACATTACTGGTATTTCTTAATCTCGGGGGTTTCCACTGCAGCATTGGCTTCTTCCTCACATCTTCGCACTTTGACTTTTCAGGCAGTGTCCACAGGGACTCCAACCCAGCTGCACTTTGCCTGGCCTTTTAGGCTTCCCTGTGAACTCTAGGTGGAAGCCTCCATGATCCTCTAACTCCAGCATCCTGCATTCCTATAGAACCAGCACCACGTGGTTGACACCAAGGTCTGCCATCATCTCAAACAGTAGCCAAGCCTCCAGGGACCCTTGCCTCTGAGCATCTGGGTGGCTGAGCATGCTGAAAAATCTTCCTAGGCCCCTTGTGCAAGAAGGGCGCCCCACTGGTCTCTTCTCAAGAGAATTTTCACCTTTAGTCCCTTCAGCTTGCTATGGGTATGGTCTTGCCAGCTCCTGAGATGCCCTCAAGCCATCTTTCTCATTGGCTGTAGGCATAATCTTTATCATTCATTTAGTGGTGGCAAGGTCTTTAACAGTTGCAGTTTCCTTAGCCCTAGTTTTACTCCTGCCTTTCAAGTCCACCATTTAAAAATCTTTTTGCTCTGTTTTCTGCTCCCAATTATCACAATAAATTTGACTGAAAGCCACCAGCAATATCCATGCCACTTCCTGAATGCTATGCTGCTTAGACATTTCTTCCCCCAGATTAAGAAGCAATGGTGCTTCTAAAATTAACCTCATAGAAAGTCTCTGGACATGGGCAAATGAAGACAACTTCTCAGCCAGGACATAACACAAATGGCCTCTACTCCAACTTTCAATGGAATCTTCCTTTTCTGAATCCTCTTGAGCTCTGTCTTCACTGACCATGGTCCTATTGGCATTCTTGTCTTCTGAGCTCCCAACAGAATCAGCCATTAATCTCTATTTACAACAATCTAAAGCATTTCCAGTTTGTACTGCTAAGCATCTCAAAATTCCTCCCACCAATTAATCCCATCAGGAATTAGTTCACTAATTGGATTAAGATTCTTACAACCCAATCATTTCTCCTCTGAACCTTCTTACATTGTCTCACACATGAGCTTTTGGGGGACACCTCACACCCAAACCATACCAACCATTAAATATGATATCCAAGAAGGTCAGCAAACTTAAGCAGGATAAGCACAAAGTGGAACAAAATCAGTAAAATGCTGAAAAAGTCATTGTGTAATTCTAAACCCAATAACAAAATCATTCAAAATTGAAATAAAATTAACATCAAGCAGTTAAACCTGAAAAGCTGAGAGAATTCATATGTAAGGAAACTACATTTAACAAATTTCTTCCATGAAAGGCAGATGGTATCAGATAAAGTTACAGATCTTTATAGAATAATAAGGAAAATGAAAAGATATATATACATATATATGTGACATGTGTGCATGTGTGTTGCATGCATTGAATACTATCTGAATATACACATATAGCATTAAATATGCATATACATTGATATGTATATGTGTATATCTTACAACTATACCTGTAATACAATATTATACATATACAAAGATAGGCATGTATATTTGCAGTATGAATATCTACTGATTGTTTAAGGAAAAATAATGCCAATATATTGCACATTCTACTAACAGTAAAGGAAAATACATTGTAAATGAACAAAGTTCATGGGGTCTATGTCATATTTACTGTATGAAATTTTTACTTTCTTATAAAGTAATAAACTATCATTTGAATGTAAACTATGATAAGTAATAGTTACACAGGGGAAAAACAGAAATAACAAAGACTAAGAGATAATAACAATTCAAACAATGAAAGCAGAAATAAATTATTTCAATATATGCCAAAAATGCATTTGAAAAATGCATCATCTATTTAAGAGAAAATGTTTTAGAAAATTTGGAATAGCATCAATCTTTTCTCAATTTTATAAGGGGTCAATTTTTTAAAGGAAGCCTCAGATGACATCATATTTAGTAGAAAAATATTAAAAGGTTTCTTTAAAGAATACAAGCCACACAAGGATGATCTTATTGTCCTTCATATTCAATACTGTCCTGAAGTTCTAGTCATTGCATTAAGACAAAACATAAAATACTAGGTATAAATTTTGAGAAAGAAGAATTGAAACTATAATGATTAGAAAGTATATATTTGGCACTGTCTTTCACACATAATAGAGGCAAGTATCAGTTTCCCATTCAAAGCAGGCGCATATTTTGAAATTGATGATGTCCCACATGTACAATAGATTGACATTCCTATGAATTATTTATTAATCATATAATGAATTATATTGGAGAGAACAAGGAAGACTCTCAAAAATGTCCATAAATACCTTGAGAGAGCAGAGAAGAGACTGGTCTTTGGTTTTTATTTTGGCTTTATAAGGGAATAGTTCAAGTATAGGACTCTTAAACTCTGGCAAGGACTTGCATGACTTCAGCTCTCAGGCACACTGAGGGAGGATCCATGGAACTTCCTATTAGCTTTCCCAGATGTGGCGAAGAGGAGCATGAGAGGCTTAAAAGCTGTCATAAAACTGAAATTATATTATTATTATAGGTACATTGAAAACCTTTGGAATCTACAAGGAACCCACTAAAATGAATTTAACAATTCCTTTGAATATAAAGTCCATGTACAAGAATCCATTCTATCTCCTATATACATGCAATGAGCATTTGAAAAACATGGTATATACATATTTGCAATATTATTTTTAAATATGAAATTCTTTGAAATAATATAGAGAATGTTCATATAAGAAAGTACATTTATGCTAAATAGCGAGTCCTACTGAAAAGGATATTAAATTTGTGAGACATAATTGCATTCATGGATAAGAAAAATTAAATATCATTAAATTGGTAATTTCCCCCAATTTAATTGATAGATATATACAATAACAATCAAAATCTCTAGATAGGTTGGAAAAGAAATTATCAAGTTGATTCCAAGATTTTTATGTAAAAGCATGAAATTCAGAAGTCAAAAGAACTGCAAAACTTACCATACTTGATTTGAAGATCATAAAATCAAGTAGTCAACACAGTGCCGTGCTGCCAGCAACACAGCAATCAGATCATCAGAGCAAAACAGAAATCCTAAGAATAGTCCAACAATCTATTGATTCTTTCTTTATAAAGACAGGTCAATTCAATTTAGTGCAAGTAATATTTATATTTTTTAATAAATGATGATGAGAACTGAATAGCCTTATGCAAATAAATCTTCACCTATAACTCAGTCCACCTGCAAAAATTAATTGGATATTGATTCTAGACATAATGAGAACAGACGGTATCATTAACATTTTAAAAGGAAATTTGGATTGCCTTCATAATCTTGGGGTAGAGAAAGATTTCTTATTGTGATACAGAAAGCATTAACCATAAAAGGGAGTGCTAAAATAAACTTAAAATGGACAATTTCTTCTTATTGAAAAACTTCATTAAGAAGAGGATGCAAGAACAATTCAGGACAAAATATTCAGAATAGATGTGTGTCTCTTAAAGGATATATTTAACACATAGAGAAATCCTATGAATCAGTAGAAAAAGGAGTAATTAAATGAATGCACAAAATAGTAGTAAAATGAATGTGCATAATGTACTTACTGTAGTCTGAATGTACATGAAACCCCAAAGCTCATATGTAAGAACATAATCCCTTTTATCCTACTCTTTATAATACTGCTCTTTATACTACTCTTTATAACCTCTGGGAAGAGATTAAGTCTTGAGGTTGGAGCCCTCAGGAGTGGGATGGTGCCCTTATAAAAGAGACCCGAAGGAACTTATTAGCCTCCTTGTTCTCATCTGCAATGTGAAGATACCATTTATGAGGAACAGGCTCTAATCAGACACCAAATGTTAGAACCTTGATCCTGGACTTTCTAGCCTGAAGAACTGTGAGCAATAAATGTCTTAAGTTTTTAAATTACTCCACTTAATGTATTTCTTATAACAGCAGGAACAGAATAAGACAGTATTTGAGCTGACACATCACAAAAGGTATGGATTGAGTTATAGACTAATGAACATTGTTCAGTAGCATTAATTCCACCAGGAGCACATATTTTAAATGTAAATAATTGGATACAAACAAAATAGTCATTAATAGGACAATGAATAAAGAAATCATGGCACACTAATTAATTTTTAATATGCAACATTAATTAATTAGCATGAAACTCATAGCCAACACTATAACTTTTGCCTGAAAGGAGCTCATATAACATGCATGTTTACTCCCTCTGGCACATCTTAGTCTGCTTCCACTTAGCAACATTAGACAGACCTTCAGCACTATGCTTGATGGATATTTTAAACAGTGAAATCATCAACCAAATGCATAAATATTTGAAAAATAAGCTACAAAATTTATCACAGAAAGGGCACTTGCTTAGAGAGTAAGAGCTGAAACAAGAAGTATCTTATTCATCAGGAACATGAGCAATGAGTTACACATTTTATTTATTTATTTACTTTTGACATTCTGCCTGGGACTGAAGGAAAAGTGCATACAAATATTAACTTGGGGCTTATGAGTGAATGTTTATGATAAATTTACAAATTTAGAATCAATTTACAAATCTGATGTTGATTTTTGCCATCATTTTAATAGCTTCATCATCATTTAAGACTTGCTAATAACACAATAAATTGATTAAAATATTGGGATTAGAAGGCCAAATATGGGGGCCTATGCCTATAATCCCAGTGACTCAGGATAGGAGGATGGCAATTTTGAGGCCAGTCTCTGTAATTTAGTAAGATCCTATTTCAAAATTTAAAAAGAGCAGGGCTGGAGTGTAGCTCAGTGGTAGAGTGTCCCTTGGTTTAATCCCATTACCCCCTAAATAATTGGGATTAAAATGCAATAGACACTGAGTAACATATGAAATAAAACTAATCTAATTTAAGGGAACATTTATTTCCTACATTCCTTTATTCTTTCTTTTCTATAGAGGAAGTCTCCAATAAAATAACAGAAATCAATTGAGGTACCATGTATATTTTTCATAGTATTGAATGAATATATCTTACAAAAGTACTGTTTATAATAATCATTTTAATAGCTCTTACATGATTAGCATGAATATAAATTTTGTGATTTTTTTGCTTTCTAAGATTTTAAAATAAAAACTCGAAATTCCTTCCATTAGGAAGTAAAAGCATCTGGGGAATCATAATTTTCTTTCCTCTCTTCTTCGCCAGAATGATGGTTTTCTTATTCGCCATTTACCTGAATGGATTGTAGTTTGGCAAATTCCACTGAGGCCAGTGGATGAGGTTGATTAAGAATATTGCAAATGCCACAGTGGAAATTCTCTTAAGGAATTTCACGGTAATAAATGATAAAAGTTAACCTAAAAAGGGCTGAAGATGTAGCTCAGAAGTAAAATGCCCTTGGGTTTAATTCCTAGTACCACATGAGCAAACACACACACAAAAGAGAGAAAAGAAAACTACACTGTCTCAGAAGTTTCCCCTTTGTTAATTGCCCATTTTTTTTT
>JAJEJO010000224.1:82872-93603 GCA_020662805.1 Glaucomys volans
ATTTCTGTTTCCTCAGACAATGTAGGGCTCATTTATCTCTTCGGATGAGATGGAGTGTTTTCCCCTACTAAGAAGAAGTTTCCTCAGACTTTGAGGAACGATATCCTAGACACTTCATCTGGGTCTTCCCAAACATAATCATTTCGAATTGGAGGATTCCATCCCTCCCCCTCAATGCCCTCACTTTAACAGTAGACATGTTAGAAGCAAGTTCAACTTGTGGTATAATTCAACAAGTTGCAGGATGGAATTCTGAATTTGATTTTCAGCCATCTCATTGTTTAGCTACAGGAGATAAAGATCTTCCGGGAACCCATAGAAGCTTGCAGATCATTTAGTTGGTGATTGAGCTGGGAATTCAAACTCCTGAGCTCATCCTTTCCTTTCCCCACTTTATCTAGTGACATGAAAGGCAACCAGGTGATCTTGTTGCATTTGTTAGCTGGCCAAAAATGTTTTAAATTATGATATAAACTGTCATTAAAATCCTTGTCCCTTATATGTGGTAGATTAGCAATTCAACTGGTCATATCCTGTATGTCTATTGTGAAATTAGACCATGAACCATCTATGCTCTTTGCAGTACCATAAATATAGAAATTAGCATCTTTAAATATAATCAGATGAGATATCCAATTTGTAGATACCCTAAAACCAATTCAGAAAACCCTTTCTTTAAAGTATATTGCTCTAGAACCACTCTCAGCATCAAAATCTGTTTTGGCTTTATGATATAGATATAAAGGTAGATTTCTCTCTCTCTCTCTCTCTCTCTATGTGTGTGTGTGTGTGTGTGTGTGTGTGTGTGTATGTGCAGACTATCTATCTATTGGTTGATATAAATAGCAGGGAAGAGAGAGAGAGAGAGAGAGAGAGAGAGAGACCTAGGACAACTGATGATATAAATTCTAGTCAGAAAGCTAGTAAGCCCAAGACTCAAGAAAAACTTGGTGTTTTGTTTGAATTTGAAGAAGGAAGAGACCAATATTCTAATTCAAACAGCTAGACAGGAGGAATTCCCGCTTACTTCTAGAATGGTGAACTCTATGGTTCAACATTTAAACTGATTAGGTAAGTGAAGCCAGAATTAAAGATAGGCAGTTAGTGGAGGTAATCAGGTTGAATCAAGAAAATGGAGGCCAGGTTGGATGCAGGAAGTTGGAAACTGCCCCTGGGAGATTGGAATGTTCATGTCTCCAGAGCCCTTGGATACCATCCCTCCCAAAAAGGTTGTTAATGAAGCAACTCCTGAGCAGACAGCTACCATTCAATGCTCTCTGGACTGCTGCTGCCTTCCTGCTTAACCCTCCACTTTGGCCTCTCCAGCCCACTGGCTCACCCCCTGGCCATTCTACCAAGACATCTCTTAGTCACTGTACAGGATGGGGGGAAATGAACAAGATAAGGGAGAAGAATGCAAGAGAACAAAGGAAACTTAAGATGTATAAAAAAGACAACACTTCCTCATCCCATGGATTCAATTTTTAGGTTCCCTTTTTTCACCTGGAAGATGTCTGTTTTACTATCCTTTAATAAACCTTTTTACTTTCTACTGTATGCTTGCCTCAGTGTGCTTCTCTGGTGTTTTACTTCAACATCTAAGGAAGTAGGACTCATCAAGGTAACTGATAACTGATGGTATCCTAAGGACCACTTGTATTAGAGCCTATTGATTTGAATGTTAACCTCATGCCAGAACATCCTTATAGAAATGTCCACAATGTTTGATTAAACATCTGGTTACTCCATGGCCCAATGAAGTTGAAACATAATTATATTATGACTTTTATAATTCTTATATGGATAGCAAGTATATCCAAAGTAGTAAAATTAGTCCTCTTATATTTATTTTATGTTGATATGACTGAATTATTTCTATCATTCTTTCAAAATATTGCTGACATTCTTTTGCTATACTTTTTTTCCAAATCCTTTTTATCCTTTCCATTGATTAAGGTATGTTAATTTCTCTTTCCATTTTCTATTAATGATTTAAAAGTTAAAGATTCTCTGAGTTATTATAAAAATTTTTCACCTGTATACTTATTAATTTAATTGATACATCTTTAGCTACTTTTCCCTAATAAATGAACAGATATTTAAAGTATCCATTGCTCTCCATATTTTATAGATAAAGAAGCTATAGCTAAAGAATTTCATTGACTTGAACATAATTTACAGATTCACACCCAAGAGTTTGAATCCAAGGCTTTCCAAATTCAAAGCCCATATTTTCCCCCAATTTAAGTATATTTGTGTGTGTGGGGGGGAGTTTCTTTGTTTATTATACTTCTTTGGCATTAGAGATGAGCTATATTTTCAGAACTGATGTCGTAAAAAGCTACTTTTGCCCTAACTCCCTTGCAATTGTAAAAGTAATAGATTAGGTAATGTATAATAAAAAACATCATGTAAAATTTAAGATTTATGACATTGTTGTTACATTTCCAATATTACATTTCTTGTGATGATTACTCTTAAATTTCTAAAGTCAAGGGTTTGTACTTGAATTATTGGAAAAAAAAAAAACTTCTTGAATATACCTGAAGGATCCCCTGATAGAGGTCTAACAAAATTTAAAGCACCCACAATGCTATGATAGGACACTGTTTTCTAATATGCATAGAAATAAATGGGGTACTCAGTAAATAATAACCATCAAAAGCACAGTTACCAAAGTGACTTTCATTGTCTTCATTCTTTGTTATACAAAGCCACACCTCACAAGGGACTGTGCTTATTTGTAATTCAGTTGCTTGACCCAGATGGTGAAATCTAAATGTAATTGCAATATCAGCCTAAATTACACCATGCTGTTATGGGTGACTCAAATGTGCTGTACAATACACACTTAACTAGAATAAAGCAATATCAAGTTCAAATGTTTCCCAAAGAAGTGAGCACAAGGGGCATAATTTGGATCTGGATTCACAAAGAATGCTCATTAAAACACTGAATATTTTGCACAAGTAAGGATTTTGGTGTTGAACCTATGGTGTTCATGTTACTATGGTAATAACTATTGTCGCTAATCATATCTAATGCATTCTTAATCTACAGTATTTAATTATACTCACTCACCTTGAAGGGATTTAATCAGACTTACCAGTTAATTTTTGGAAGACAATTTCAATTTAAAAATGCCACGTAAGATCAAATTATATATATGCATATATATACACACACGTGTGTGCTTGTACCTTAAAAGTATCTTTGAAAAAAATTACACATATCCTACAGCATCTCTTAAACTTGGCATCTTTGATTCTAATGCTTTTCTGGTCTCCCTTTCAAGTATCTTCAAAAGAAGAGCTCTGCATTTTCTTGTCCATTATTTCAAATAACTTTGTATTTAATAACTTTTCCCATTTTTCTTTTTTAAGAATAAAAACAAGGATACACTTTTGAAAAATATAGTGACAGTACATTTTTAAAGAAAAAAATGAGAAGTTTAATACTTGTCATTCGACATAAGTTTTATTGAATCTGTAAGTGTAGTATTTTATTCCTGGATAAAGCAAATTCTTTCTAGTAAATTCCTGGTGACAGTAATAAGTCATATGTTAAAGAACAATGTGCTTGAAACTTAAATGGAAGTCCACTTCAGCTGTCTGATGGGAATGAGTGTAAAGAAAACCACACTGCTACAGGTTGTAACATTTGGTGCTCTGTTAAGCTTAATAAACTAATATTTATTCCTGAAATCTGAATCAGTCAAATTCTGAGTCTAGGTTTATGGATTATCTAAATTAACAATGGCATTACAACTTTCCACATTTCTGTTGCTGAGGCTGTTGTGAGACATCATAGGTAAATCAATTCCAGCTTCCAAATCCATGGCCTGAAAGCCAGAATAAATATTAGAGGTAGTCTATAGTAGGCAAAAATATTATCCTAAAAGGTTAATAGTGTAAATCAATGACCTCAATTAGTTGTGTGAGCTCTATGGCCAATCAGCATAATGTCTTTGTGGAAGTCACTTGGATCTGTTTCCATAATTGTACGATGAATTTCATCTTGGAAGATACTACATTGTGCCCTCTAGTTCTAAATTCAAGGGTGTCAGCCCCTGATATTTAGGGAGAACAATAGGAAAACCCCCAAATAGAAAGATAGGTGATAAAAGAAGACTAATAACAAGGTAGTATCCATGCTTGAATGTGTACACTAGTCATCAGGGCATTTGCATAAGTAGCTGGGGCTGTGTGGGTGAAAAACTGGGAATGCTAGGGCACAGCTCTTCTAAATCTCATAGGTATGAGAGAGGGCATCTAAGACCTATTTCAGGCCCAGAGTAAGAACTAGTTGTAGGGTTAGAGGTAGTCAACAGCCTTGGAAGAAGATTAAACTGGCTACTGTTACTATTCTGCATCTGTGGTTTTGTAAGCTGCAATTTTATATTTAGAAATAAATAATAGTTCACAATTTGCTTATTTTGTTTTAACAAGTTCAAGATTTATTTCTGTCACCTTAAATAAAGCAATGTAACTATAAAATGGATGTATGAGATATTCTTTATGATAAACACACACACACACACACACACACACACACACCTAAACACACACATCCTCCAAACTTATAAACCCGTGTTCATAGTGATCACTAAACCAGAAAAGTTAGGTGGTTAAAAAAAGCTCTGTTAATGTGGAAATGGAACAAGAGTATATTTAAAGCAAAAATATTTTGTTAGTGCTGAATAGAAAACAAACATAAAAGCTAGATTTCTCAATGAGTTAAACATGCTTTTTGAATAATTTAAAACATTTTATTTAAGGAAATAGCATCATTAAAGTGAGAATCTGAAAATATTTGATGTGAATGCATTCTAGAACTTTAAAAAGTTATCTATCCATATGTCTGATTGTTCATCTATCCATCAATCTATCTTTCCAAAAGCCATTTATCCACCATTTATACAACCAGGGGTGTGCTGGTGAGTGTTAAATAGTTTTCCACATCCAAGTGTGTGTGGTAGGGGTGTGATTTGTAGCATTTCCCCATTCACAGGGTTAGTCTGTTTATGCATGAATGTATGTACATATCTATTTGTCCTCTACCTACATCTATCTAGGTATACACAGATAAAATCTTAATACATTTATATTACAACTGTTAATCTTTATAAGAATTTACTTTTGAAAGTGCAATATATTTTGAAACATTAGCATTTGCCTCTACTGTATTTAGTTGAAGTTATCTAGGTCAATGGTCCATAAGTACATAAGGAAATGTAACTCTGCCATTAGAACAAGGAATGTTTCAAGGCATGATGTCTATGGTGTTCTGCATTGATTGACACTTCTCACATTACTCCAGGTTCTTGTGGGACTATTGTTATTGTTATGGGTTTTGTATATATCAACTGGTCACAACACAATTACGTGACAAAGGATCATAAAATCTTAAAAACATAGCATTATTAATATTAAATAGTGTTTTTAAGCTCAGTTTATAAGTCAGCTGGTGTCTGCTTGGCCTATATTCTGTTCTGTGTAAAGATCAAGAGTCACCTACCTAGCTGAACTCAGAGAAGGATGTCTCTGCTCTATGTGGTTCTCCTCCTTATTTCTTAAACTATTGGACTAACCCGAGCATGTTCTCCTCACGACACTGGCAGAGGCATTAGAGTGAGCATATGAAATTTAATAGGTAGTATATGTTGAAAAAGTTGTTCATTTTCTCTGGGCTGGCAGGGTATATATCACCTGCCCTCTTCAGTATTAACTTAAGAATCAGCTGTCAAATTCCAAAAAGCTCCTGCTCATGTTCACTAAATCTATACATCGGCATTAAGATATCTAGTGCAGGAACATGGTTTATTTCCCTTCTCACTTAATAGCTTCTTTGTTTCTCTCAGTAATATTTAAATTGTTTAGAATCTTTAAAAGTTATAATGTCTAATATTTCCAATTTTGTTAATTGTATAGATTATTTCTATGTTATAGGGCAAACTAAATCTTTATACTTTGTACACTTTGATTTCTTTGTAAACAATAATATCATTTTCTAATAATTACAATTTAATATCTTTCCATCCGTTTATTGTGTCTTTCATTTTCGTTCTTTGCTGTTTCACATTGGCTAGGATCTCTGCTAAATGATTAACAGAAATGAAACTGGCTGTTACCCCAAATGTCTAAGTATGTTTTTGATGAATTTTTTGGAGATGTTCTAGTTAGAACAACTATTGCATATGCATAAAATATATGTGATAGAGTATGCAATTTTAGGTGCAGAATTATGATAAATTTTTATGATGGGAACACATTTGTATAGCAACTTAATAATTCCAGTTAAAGAACATACCAGATAACCAAAAGTCTCCTTCATACCCTGTCTTCAATTTTTACAGTTTCCTAAATTTAATAAATTTTCCAAATTCTGTGACAATTATTTATTATGTCTTTTGTTGACATCTACATACATGGAGTTATGCTCTCTATTTGATTTGGGCTGTGTTCTTAATACTATATTTGAGTTATTCTTGTTATTGCATATAGTTATATTTCATCATGGTCCATTTCAACTAAGTATGCCACACTATTACCATATCACACTTTATCCATTCCATTATTAATTATAATGGCAATGTAGGTTGTTTAAAGCTTGAAATTACAATGATGTTTTCAAGTGCTGCTACAGAATTTCCACTTTTGGGAATATAGAAAAGACATACTTTTTCCTGTGTCTTCTGCTAAATAAATCTAAAATCGCTAAATCCCTGGATAATTTATGTAAAATAAGCTTAAGAAAATTCTGAAAGAGAAGATAAAGGGTAAGATCCTTGAAACAAGGAAAATACAGTCATTTGCTCTCTGTTGTTGTTTTTTTTTTCTTTACTTAATTTTTTTGTTTTAATTCTGTTGCTTCATGAATCTGAAAGTCAGAGATGAAGAAACTGGTAACACAGAAAAGCTACTGCAGACAAAAAAGTCCCCCCCAAAATGGGCTCTACTGCTAAAAGACAAAGAATGGAATAGCCTAGCAGGACAGAAAACTTTTATACAAAAAATCGTGTGATAACATTATAAATAAAGCATTAAAAATAATAATCACCCAATTATTTAACACTTGATGAACTTGCTTATGACTGCTTATTTTCCTTACACAATAAAATAGTCAGATACTAATTCTTACTTCCATTTGCACATCAATGGTCATGTATTTCAATATACATGAAAAAAAATTATTGATGCTAAAATATCTGTCTTCATTGGGTCCAGAATGATGGTATCACCCACTGCCTAGCTCAAGTGCAAGTTTGGATTCATGAAATATTAAGACTCAGAGAAAGGAGAGAGAAGATGATAATAACAATGCACAATCTCTTTAAATGGCATTTGCAGCACAGATAAGCCAATTGGAAGAGAAGTTGAGGTGTAACTGCAAAACATCCTGCCTTTTCTTTCTGTGGACTCAAGTAAAGCATGTTTCCCTCCTGGCAGGCATGCAGATTGATAATAGCAGATTTTTCATTCAAACAGTGAACTTTCAAAAAGGATATATTATTGCAAAAACTATTATGATACTGAAAGTTTCGATGTCAAGAGGTAGATGTATTTTGGAAGGGAAATTTTATGATCTTAATTAATGTTACCATCTTTATCTAGAAGAACTAGTCACCTTTACACCCTAATTATGACCAAGGGAAAATTTGTTAATGAAAATAAGATCAAATGTATTTGAATTTCTTAGTCTTTAATACCTAACTTGTAGTTCCTAAATTAATGTTTGACCAGGTAACACAGACTAATTCTAATTTGTGGGCACACTAAAGAGTTCATTATGCTTAAAGTATCTAGGGTAAGAATAATAGGATCATTTTTTGACATAAAGTTTCAATATCTGAAAAGTCTTTCAACTTCTTGGAGCTTCTGTTTCTTCAGTATTGGCAAAGCCATTTCTGGAAATCACAGAATTATCTTGATGATAAAATGAAATTGGGTAGCAGTGTATTTTATACTAGTAATGCTAGATAACTATATCATATTAATTAGAATCAAGACAAAGTTCTTTCAGTCATATAAAAGGTTTAAACTTTATGTTTTCATCTGCTACTGATATAACACTCTCTTTCTTTAGCCATAAAGCATACCAGGAGTTGAGATGGAATTTTAAGTAGTTAGAAAAAGAAGTCATGCATATTACCAAGTGTCTTGTTAGACATAGAATTGCAGCTATTTTGCATTTTTGAATTAAAACTTTTTTAAAAATCCATTATAAAATATTGGAAACTGCTTTATCCTAGCACCATTAGGCAGAGTAGATTTCAAAAATATTATAATTTGGTAAATCAGAAGACTATTTTCTATTTTTATTTTTCATGTGAAACCAAATTTTTTTCAACTGTGAACACTAACATTGTTCATAGAACTGTGTTTTCCACTCTGAATACTAACAATATTTAAACTGAAACCTAACAATACTGATAAAACATTAAAAAACACACAAAAAATAATTTTATATATTTTATTTTACTCATACCCTAGGCATTGTAATATACTTCTAATGTTTTTTAAAGAATATGAAGTGATATTTTTATGATCATATATGTATACTAAAAAAAATTTACAGAAATTCCGGTCAGTCCACTATAACAGATATGATTTGTCATAGCTCTGAAATCCCTCATAAAATATGCCCTGAGTTAGCAAGTTGGAGATTATGTTTCAGTACATGTGTCTGATTTTAGAAGCCCATCCTTCCCTGACTTGGAGCCTGATGACAGATATATAGATTCACATTTTTCAGATATGACTTTAAGAATAGCAGCAGAAGAAAGGCTTTTAAATCCATCTTCCTAACAGGCTCACCCTTAATTGAAAATGCCTTTGTATTGGAATTTAGAAGTTTCATTATTACTCCTGGATCAAAAGTTTCATTATTACTCCTGCTACTTTATTATACTAAAATATCCTCTATTACTTTTATTCAGAACAACTCACTGTGCAGTATATCCAGTACTAAATCTATATAATTTAAAACAGATTTATAGTTTTGTACAAGAGAAACTAACACAGTACTTTAATGACTACAGTCTATTGCAAAGTGTTATTACATTCTTATTTAGATTGTTAGATCAGGATATAATGACCATAGTTTCTATTGCAGGTACTGCTAATTTTGGTCTGAATGAAGTTATTTATGTTAATGAATTTTAAATATTGAATGACAATTTGATTTTAATTAAAGTGAATTTATATTTCATTCATTTAGGAGTAAGAAAACAAGATAAAAGAAAAATAAAGTGAACTTGTTGGTAATGATAAACATTGTTTGCCTGGTATTTTCACTCTTTCTTTGCTCTCAAAGTGTAGAATGTCTTCCATGAGCCCCTTGTGTTTGGATGGAGGTAAAGGTTTGCTCTGGCCCATGATTGAGAGTAGAAATGATGTGTATCATTTTCAGATAGGATTCTTCAATTGCCAGTGTGAGAAACTCCAGAAATCTTTTTATTTTTCCATTACACTTGCTCACAAGTCTTGCTCCTAGGGTAACAAGAGTTGTATTCAATTCTCTAACAGAGCCAAAATGGATATATAGTATTACCAAGAAAGCAAACTTTGTCTAAAGGCAACAGGATTTTATGATTGCTATTTTAACATAATCTATTCTATTTTGGCTAGTTAACTGGAATTATGGAACTGTGGTAACAAAAACACCCTATAATATATAGTATTGGCTAGGAGGTTACAGTGACAGTGAGGATGTTCTTGTTGGGAAACAGGAGAGTCATTTATGTTATGCAGCTAAGAAATAATTAGACAAAATGTCACCTGTGATAACGTGGAAGGCAGTTTGCAAAGTCAATGCACTACTGCCTCCAAGGAAAGAGATTGGAAAACAGAAAGTTAATTGTATGTATTGATTGCTGTTAACCGAACCTGGAAAGGAATTACAAGCTTTAGATGAGTTTTCCAGAGCTCAACAGGAAAAAGTTCAAATATTAAAAATGTAAAGAAAGAGGAGTCTAGAACCTATGCAGCATTTCAAGTTTGGAACAGAGAACAGATTCCACCTTGTAAAAAAATAAAATTGAGAAGTATTTTGAATGTCAAAGTTTAGTTAATCTCCATTCTTTTTCAAGCACTTAAAGATACATGTCACTCCCATTACAGAAACCTCAGGATACATTGACCAAGACAGTCTTCATGTTCTCCTCAGATTGACTAAACTTTAGATACCTTTCTTTCTGACCCTACTCCCCTGTCCTTCCTTTATTTTTAGAGTGCTTACTTTAGAAAACTTGAAGGTATAAATTCTATCTTTGCCCCTGTGATTTGTGTATCTTCTCCCAGCCTCTTGCCAGTTTTATAATCCAGCAATGTCTCTCTCCAAGATCTGGACAATTTCGCTTTGAAATGTAATCATCAAATCTGGCAAGGTGGTGCACCCCTGTAATCCCCTGGCTCAGGAGGCTGAAGCAGAAGGATCACCCGGTCAAAACCAGCCTCAGTATCTTAGTGAGGCCCTTCTTAAAAAGTAAAAAGGGGTGGGGGATATGGCTCAGCAGTTAAATGCCACTGGGTTTAATCCTGGTACTGAAACGAAAGAAAGAAAGAAAGAAAGGAAGGAAGGAAGGAAGGAAGGAAGGAAGGAAGGAAGGAAGGAAGGAAGGAAGAAAGAAAGAAAGAAAGAAAGAAAGAAAGAAAGAAAGAAAGAAAGAAAGAGGGAGGGAGGGAGGAAGGAAGGAAGGAAGGAAGGAAGGAAGGAAGGAAGGAAGGAAGG
>JAJEJO010000224.1:93703-105547 GCA_020662805.1 Glaucomys volans
GAAGGAAGGAAGGAAGGAAGGAAGGAAGGAAGGAAGGAAGGAAGGGAAAAAAAGAACGGAAAAAAATGTAATCATGAAGAAACAGGTTCACTGTCTTCTAGTTTCCCTGGGAGGGCAGGAGCTTACCTTTGAAAAGCACCCATTAGCAAACTCAGATGGTCTGACCACCCTCACAAACCTACCTAACATCCTTCAGTCTTTGTCCTGCTGACTCAACCTAGGGCTCACAACTCTCCCACCTTTTTGTTTCACAGGAATTAATTTATATTCTCTTTTCTGTTATTGTTTTGGATAAAATCTCCCTTGTGTGTTTAACTTGTATGGTGCAATTTTTCATTGAAAACTGCCAAATTTTAGAAAAGTCTGAGAAATTCTAGTAGGAATATAAGGTTTGAATAATAAAAAAGATAGATCTTCAGAGCTGCACTTAAGAATAAGCACAAAATTTATTTAGTAGGACATGCAGTGTCTATCTTAAGAGAAAACATGATGACTTGGACTCTAAGTAGTCCAGTAACTATTTGGATGACTCTAATTTAAACAAAAATGTGTGTGGTACACCAATAGTTATCAAATGCATCTATACAATGATGAAACATTTTGTTTAGAAATTCCCTGAATATCACATAGCCTCAAAAATTATTTTTACAAATTTAAAGCACAAAAATGTAAGTAAATTCTATTTTGAAACTTATCTTCTGTTTTCAGAGTTTTAAAAATATTTATTTTGACTGACACAAAATATTTATATGTATATTAATGAGGTAAAATGTAATGTTTCCATTCATGTATATGTATGGGTAGTGACTAAGGTAATCAGCATATATATCACCTTAAACTTCTGTCATTTCTTTGATGGCAAGTACATTCAAAATGCTCTCTCCTGACCTATTTGGGATATATAATGCATTGTTTTTCATTGTATTCTTCTTTTATTATTTGTTCTAATTTTACATCACAGTAGAATGGATTTTGACACATCATAAATGGAGTATAACTTCTCGTTCATCTGGTTGTACAGACAAATGTAGAATTACACAGGTCATGTAATCATATATGCACATAGGGTAATAATGTCCGATTCATTCTACTATCTTTCCAACCCCCTTGTCCCCTCCCCTCCCTTCACTCCCCTCTATCAAGTCCAACATACCTCTATTCTTCCTGCCCCACTGCCCGCACATGCCAGGGAATGAGCACCCATATGTCAGAGAAAACATTCAGCCTTTGGTTTTTTGGGATTGGCTTATTTCACTTAATAGGATATTATCCAAATCCATCTATTTATCTGCAAAAGCCATAACTTCATTCCTCTTTAAGGCTGAGTAATACTCCATTGTGTATGTATACCATAGTTTCTCTATCCATTCATCTATTGAAGGCACCTAGGATGGTTCCATAGTTTAACTATTGTGAATTGAGCTGCTATAAATATTGATGTGGGCTGCGTTACTGTAGTATGCTGATTTTAAGTCCTTTAGGTATAAACCTAAGAGTGGGATGACTACGTCAAATGGTGGTTTCTTTCCAAGTTTTCTGAGGAATCTCCATCCTACTTTTTAGAGGAATTGAACCAATTAGCAGAAAATCTTCACCAACATTGTTACTTGTATTTTTGACTGCTTTTCTGACTGTAGTGAGATGAAATCTTGGGATACTTTTGATTTGCATTTTTCTAATTTCTAGAGATATTGAATATTATTTCATACATTCGTTGATCAATTGTATTTCTTCTCTGAATTGTCTGTTCAGTTTCTTCACCCATTTATTGATTAGGTTATTTGTTCCTTGGTGTTAAGTTTTTTGAGTTCTTTATATATCCTGGAGATTAGTGCTCTATCTTAGGTGCATGTGATTAAGATATTTTTCCCATTCTATAGGTTCTAACTTCACATTATTGATTGTTTCCTTTGCTGAGAAGAAGCTTTTAGTTTGATTCCATTCCATTTATTAATTCTTGATTTTACTTCTTGTGCCTTAGGTGTACTATTAAGGAAGTCAAGTCCTAAGCCAACATGGCACAGATTTGGACCTACTTTTTCTATTAGGCTCATGATCTCTGATCTAGTGCCTAACTCCTTGATCCACTTCAAGTTTATTTTTGTGCAGGGCAAAAGATAGAGGTTTAATTTCATTTTGCTACCTCTGGATTTACAGTTTTCCCAGCACCATTTGTTGAAGAGGCTATCTTTTCTCCAATGTATGATTTTGGTGCCTTTGTCTACTATGAGATAACTGTATTTATGTGGGTTTATCTGTCTTCTATTCTGTACCATTAGTCTATGAATCAGTTTTGTTGCCAGTACCATGCCATTTTTGTTACTATGGCTCTGTAGTATAGTATAAGGTGTGGTATTGTGATGCCCTCTTCTTCATTTTTCTTGTAAAGGATTGCTTGGGCTACTCTGGGTCTCTAATTTTTTCCAAATACATTTCATAATTTTTTTTCCATTTCTATGAAGAATGTCATTGGGGTTGTTTCAGGAATTGCATCAAATCTGTGTAATGCTTTTGGTAGTATGGCCATTTTGACAATGTTAATTCTGCCTATCCAAGAGCATAGGAGATCTTTCCATCTTCTAAAGGCTTCTTCATTTGCTTTCTTTTCTGTTCTGTACTTTTCATTCTAGAGATTTCACCTCTTTTGTTAGACTGATTCCCAATATTTTTTGAGGCTATTGTGAATGGGGTTAGTTTTCCTAATTTATCTTTCACTGTATTTATCAGTAATGTATAGCAATGCATGTAATTTATGGCCATTAATTTTATATCCTGCTACTTTGCTGAATTCACTTATTAGTTCTAGAACATATCTCTTGGAATTTTTTGAATCTTCCTAATATAGAATCATGTCATTGGCAAATAGTGCTAGGTTGAGTTATTCTTTTCCTATTTGCATCCCTTTAATTTCTTTTGTCTAATTACTCTGGCTATTATTTCAAGGACTATGTTGAATAAAAGTGGTGAAGGAGATCATCCTTGTCTTGTTCCACTTTTTAGAGGAAATGTTTTCAATTTTTCTCCATTTAGTATTATGTTGTCCTTGGGTTTAACATAGATAGCTATTGCAATGTTTAGATGCATTCCTACTATCCCTGTTTTTTCTACTGTTTTAAACATGAAGGGTGCTGTATTTCGTCAAATGCTTTTTCTGTATCTATTGAAATGATCATGTGATTCTTGTCTTTAAGTCTATTGATGAGATTAATTACATTTATTGATTTCCATATGTTGAACCAAACTTGCATCCCTGCAATGAACCCCACTTGATCATGGTGCACTATTTTTTAAACTTGTTTTTGCATGCAATTTGCCAGTATTCTTTTGAGAATTTTTATATCTAAGTTAATCACAAATTTGGTCCGAAGCTTTCTTTTCTAGGTGTGTCTTTGTCTGGTTTTGTTATCAGAGTAATAGTAGTCTCATAGAATGAGTTTGGATGGATTTCCTCCTTTTCTATTTCATGGAATAATATGAAGAGTATTAGTCTTAATTCTTCTTCTTCTTCTTAGCTGAGAATCCATCTGGTCCTGGGCTTTTCTTGGTTGGTAGGCTTTTGATGATATCTTCTATTTCTTTGCTTGAGATTAATCCGTTCAAATCATGTATGTCTTCCTGGTTCAGTTTGGCTAAGTCACATGTCTCTATAAATTTGTCTATGTCTTCATAATTTTCTACTTTATTGGAGTATAAATTTTCAAAATAATTTCTAATTATTTATTATTTATTATTATAATTATTATATAATTATTATATTATATATTATATATTATAATATATTATTATATAATTATTAAATATATTATATTATTATATTATATTATATAATTATTATAATTATCTAATTATTTATTATTTATTATTTCTACTGTATTTCAGTAGTGTCTGCCTTGATATTTCCTTTTTCATTATGAATTTTAGTAATTTGAGTTTTTCATTCTGTTTATTAGCATGGCTAAAGATTTATCAATTTTACTTGTTTTTAATTTTAGTTCATTGTGCACATTTGGAGTAAAACTATCATTTTTCTGGTTGTACACAAAGTAGAATGATACAATTTGCATATTTATACATATACAAAGGGTATGGATGTTTGTCTCATTCTATTATCCTTCCTTCCCTGTCCCCAATCCACCCTTCATTTTCCTCTATGCAATCCATCCTTTCTCCATTCTTCCCGTGCTTCCCCCCCACCTCTGCTATATGTCATCAACCACTAATAAGATAAATCATTCGTCTTTTGGTTTTTTGGGATTGGCTTATTTCACTTAACCTGATTTTCTCCAATTCCATCCATTTACCTGCAAATGTCATAATTTTATTATTCTTTATGGCTGAATAATATTCCATTGTGTATATATACCACAGTTTCTTTATCCATTCATCTATTGAAGGGCATCTAGGTTGGTTCCACAATCTAGCTATTGTGAATTGAGCTGCTATAAACATTGATGTGACTGCATCACTGTAGTATGCTGATTTTAAGTCCTTTGGGTATAGGCCAAGGAGTGGGATAGCTGGGTCAAATGGTGGTTCCATTCTGAGTTTTCTAAGGAATCTCCATACTTCTTTCCTGAATGGCTACACCAACAGGTATATGAAAAAAAATGTTCAACATCTCTAGTAACAAGAGAAAGGCAAATTTTACTTATTTTTTCACAGACAACTTTTTATTTTGTCAAATTTTTTCAATTATTTATTTTGTTTCAACCTCATTGATTTCAGTTCTGATTTTAATTATTTTCTGTCTTCCACAGCTTTTGGTGTTGATTTGTTTTTCTTTTTCTAGAACTTTGAGATGTAATGTTAGATCTTTTATTTGTTGACTTTCTATTTTTCAAATGAATGAGCTCAATGCAATGAACTTTCCTCTTATCACTGCCAGCATGGTGTCCCAGATATTATGATATGTATATCACTATTCTCATTTACCTCTAAGTATACTTTTTTTGTCTCTTCTTTTTTTTTTTATTTACTTATTGATTCATTGAACACAAATGGAGTACAGCTATTGTTTCTAAGTATACTTTTTTCATTCCTTATTTCTTTTGTTATCCCTTCATCATTCAATGGTATATTTTTTAGATTTTGATTTTATAGTAGTTTCTATTTTTTGTTCTATTATTGAGTTCCATTTTCATCCCATTATAACCTGATAAGATTCAGGGTATTATCTCTATTTTTTTGTATTTGTGAAGAGTTTCTTTAAGGCATAAGATGGATCTATTTTAGAGAAGGATCCATGTGCTGTTCAGAAGAAAGCATATTCTCTCACTGATGAATAAAACATCAATATATGTCTGTTAAGTCTAAATTAGTGATTGTATTATTTATTTCTATAATTCCTTTGTTTAGTTTTTGTTTGGAAGATCTACGCAGTAGTTATAGAGGTGTGTTAAAGTCATTCAGTATTATTGTGTTATGATTTATTTGATTCTTGATGTTGAGAAGGATTTGTTTGATGAACATAGATGCTCCATTGTTTGGGGCATAAATATTTACAATTCTTATGTTTTGTTGATATATAATTCCCTTAAGCAGTATGAAATGTCCTTTATCCCTTCTGATTGACTTTGGCTTGAAGTCCTCTTTATCTTATATCAGGATAGAAACCCCTCTTGCTTATGCAATCCATGTGACTGATATGTTTTTTCCCATCATAGTCTTTAAAATTCTATCCTTATTCTGTGTGCTAGGCATTTTCATCATACCATTCCTTGTGCTGTAATTTCGCACATTTTGGATACTGTAATCCTCTTGTATTTCATTTTCCATTTCATTCTTTAAATTTGGGAAATTTTCTGATAGAATGTCATTGAAAAGATTGGGCATTCCTTTGGTTTGTATCTCCATCCCTTAATCTATCCCAGTAAATTTTAAATTTGTTTTTTCATGTTATCCTATAATTCTTGGAAGTTCTCTTCATGGTTTCTTAATATCTTCTCTCTGTGTCAAGATCATATGATTTGTCAAGATCATATGATTTGTCAAGATCATATGATTTGTCTTTGTTGTATGAGGTTCTGTCTTCCAAGTGGTCTAGTCTGTTGGTGATGCTTTCTATAAGATTTTTAATTAGGTTTAGTTTTTCCTTCATTTCAAGGATTTTTTTTTGTTTTTTTTTTTTGTTTTTTTTTTTTCAGAATCTCTATCTCTTTATTGAAGTGATCTTCCACTTCCGTATTTGCTCTCTTACATCATCCTTTAGTTCATGGATCAGCTTAACTATGTACCTTCTAAACTCCTTCCCTCAACATTTTTTTTTTTTTTTTTGCACTGTGGTGTCAATGAATTCTGTTATCGGAGTATGTTGGTTTGCTTCAGGTGATTTTTTTTTCCCTTGCTTTTTCACGTCATTTTTGTGTCTGCCCATCTAAAAGTATGGATCTGAGACAGCAGAGTTTCTACCCTCTGTATTTATGATGTCTCTAAAGCTTTCCCGTACCTCACTGTTTAGGGAGAGGCAAATAATAACAATAACCAATGCAAACAGTTTCTAGTACTAAGACAAATACTTTGTATTATGATGTCTACAATGTTAATTATCACAATAAACAGAAATGAAATGATCAGATATTGCGTATAATAAAAACAGCAAATTTGCAAAAGGGTTTGCATTTTCAAATGGGAGAGATCAGAAGTGATATAGGATGGATGTGATGATTATGAGGGTACAGAAAAAACAGAAGTAAAAAAAATAAAGGAAGAATGAAAACAAGAACAATAGAGATTGGCTGTTTTCAGAAGAAAGAACCAAGGGAAACAGGTAGAAAAAATATATATATTTTTTCAAAAATAGGAAACTGTATAAATGTACCATTAGGGTCACAATTAAACAGTGAAATAGAGCTAAAAAAAAAGAAAGAAAAAAATCTTGAGGAAAATTTAAAGAATTCTTTCATTTGGAATTCAAAGGATTCTCAATTTCTCTTCTTCACAGTTTTAGGTAGGGTCATCTGGAGTGTAAAGCCTCACTCTGGATTGCTGGAATGAGAGACGTAATCTTATATGCAGAGTTTCTGGAGGCAAGGTTTAGCTTTAGGTGGGTTCCAGGCTCTCCACTGAATGCTAATTGGTCTGGAGATTTTAAATCAGCCCACCTCCAGGATCCAGGAATTGCTAGTCCAGGCTGAAGTACTTTACCCCAGGAATTTCCCCTGGGTTCTACTCATGTGGTGGGGTAGCCAATTCTTAGTCTCTTATGTCACCTGTAGACCCCATGTTTCCTGATTTCCAGTTCAGTTTCCAAACTATTTCACCTACCCTAAACCTTTGATGTTCCCAGCCATATGTGTCTCTCCCAGCAGGTCCTGCAAGTAGTGGGATTGAGGGAGAAAGATAAAGCCGATGGGTTTCTGTGAACAGTTATCCCTTTTGTAAACCTCTCTTCACATTTTTTTTCCGTCTGGTCACTTAGGCATACCATGTATTTGCTGGGCCTGTTTTACTGGCCAAACTCAGTTTTTCCAGGAATCAGTTTCCTCAATTGCTGTTCCATGGGCCACAGCTGCAAAATGGTTCCTTCCTTTTTCCTCTGCACTTGAAGAGATGGCAGCTTCTTTCTCCGCACATGGATATTGTGCAGCACATCATTCAGGCTTGTTGGGCAATGTCCTTGGTCTCTAAATCTTCTGTATCCAGACATGCTTCCAGCCTCCCAAAAACGCAGGTTCCTTTAATTCCTTTATCCCTCTACTATGTTCATGGAGGGACCTTTCTGGTTGGAGCTTCCAGCCTGGCTGTGGCAGCGGCTGTGCTGCTGGGGACTTTTTCCCTTATTTTTTTTATATCTAACCTCCTCTGTCCCTGGTCTGGTTTGAATGTCCAGATTTAGGTTCCAGTAAAGTTCCCTCCCCTGCTTTTTGTTCACCCACTTGGCTGAGAAGCTGCCTATCTCTTTTCTTGGTTTCACTCCATGGAGCAGCCAGGAACGCTACTCCCTCTATTCTGCCATCTTGGATCTCCTCTTTCCATTATATTCTTGTATTTACCCTGCTGTGCCACAGAACACCAGGATTGATTTATTCATCCTATAAAACTATATCATTGTACCCATTGACAGATTTCTGCCATTCCTCTTATCTCCTCTTTTCCCTAGTCTCTGGTAACTATCATTTTATCTCAACTTTCATAAGATTCATTTTTTCAGATTCCACTAATGAATCAGATAATATATTTGTATTTCTGTGCCTAACTTATTTTGTTGAATTGACTTGGTTTTTCAGGGAAGTTCCACTGGATCCTAGAATTCTAGATGTCCCTAGAGGTTGTCCATGGTACTAATATTATAAAATAAATCATATATGGTCCTCATATGCTGTATGTTATTTTTTTTGAAGATGAATAGTGAATAACAGCTTTCCTTTCACAATTTTGCTAGGTATCTTTTATCTAATATGACAGTGCCCATTATATGATATTTTTGTGAATGCTTTTATATTTAGTTTTTAATGTGAAAGATGGGAGGCCACTGATAATTGGTGAGTGATATGTTATACAGAAAAGGAAATGATAAACTGTTGGCATAGTTTCCCCAACCTAACCACTACTGAGTGACTTATCAACTGTACTGGTAGAAAATTCTAAGAATTTATTATTATTATTATTATTATTATTATTAAGAATGAATATTTACATGGTGAAACTCAGAAATGCTCATCACAATGCTCTTTTGTAGATATAGCTAAGTGTGGATTGGGAAGATTTGAAGTTGTATTTCCAAGTGTCTATATCATTTTAAATTTTTTTTCAGTCATTTATTTTATACTTTTATTATTTTTTATATAATATTAGAATGTAGTTTTTGCAAAGTGTTGAACCATTCAATGTGGATATATTTTGAAGGATGTTGTGCAACGAAGAGAATTCTCATCCTCAGATCTGAATGTTTCTGGTGATACTAGTGAAATAATGAATATTCAAAACTTACCTGTGAATTTTAGGATTATGTTTTCTGGTGTGTGAAGAATGTCATTTGTGTTTTGATTAGGAATGTATTGAATCTGTAAATTGGATAGCATAGACATATTGAAAATTTTAATTCTTCTAGTAAATGAGCATGGATTTTCTTTCTACTTGGTGTGTGTGTGTGTGTGTGTGTGTGGTCTTCAATTATTTTTCATCAACATTTTGTTATTTTCATTTAGAGATCTTTTACTTCTTTGGTTAAATGTGTAAGTGTTTTTTGTTCTGTTTTGTTTTGTTTTTATGTTAATGGCATTGGGTTCATGCATAAAATACCCCAAAGAGCCAAAGCAGTTTTGAATGAAATAGCAAACCTTTGAGACATCAGAATACCTGTTTTGGAGATATAACAGAGCCATAAATAACGAAAACATCATAGCATTAGCATACAACCAGAAACACAGGCAAAGGGAACAGAATAGAAACATCAAAAATAAACCCACCCATCTGTACACTTTTTTTTTTTTTTTTTTTGGTACTGAGGATTTAACCCAGGGGCACTTCACCACTGAGCCACATCCCCAGCCCTATTTTGTATTTTATTTAGAGACAGGGTCTCACTGAGTTGCTTAGGGCCTCGCTAAGTTGCTGAGGCTGGCTTTGACCTTGTGATCCTCCTGCCTCAGAGCCTCCCAAGTACTGGGATTACAGGTGTGTGCCACCACGCCTGGCTATACACTCTTGATTCATAAAAAGAACCAAAAACATGTTTTGGAGAAGGGACAGAGTCTGCAAAATGATGCTGGAGAAACTGGATATAAATATACCAAAGAATGAACTTGTCCTCTATCCACAAAATATACACAAGTCAACTCAAAATAGAACAAAGACCTACATGTAGAACATGAAACTAGTAAGAGAAAACAGGACAAACACTTCAAGACATCGTTATAGGCAATGATGTTTTGTCTATGACCCCCAAAGCACAGATACCAGAAACAAAAATAAAAACAACTGGGATCACATCAAACTAAAAGGCTTCAGCACAGTCAAGAAAACTACCACCAGAGTGAAGAGACAACTTACAGAAGGGAGGAAAATATGTGCCAATTACTCATCTGACAAAGGATTAATAACTAGCATGTATATGGAACTAAAAAATTTGACTAAAAAGCAAGCAATCCATTTTAAAATAGGAAATGATCTGAATGGACAATTTTCAGGAGAAGAAATATAAATGACACACAATCATATCAAAATGCTCAATATCAGAGATCCAAGATGGCGGACTAGAGGAAGGCTGCATTCCTACCTGCTCCGTGGATTCCTACTTGCTCGGGATTCAAACAGCAGGAATATGACTCTCAACGAGATTTTATATTCAAGGCACATATAGGGGATCCCCAGTCGCCGCTCCGGAGCCAACTCTGCTGGGCTGGGCTCGGCCTCGCCTCAGGCAGCTGCCATCTGGGAGCGCCGGGCCCGGCAGCTGCTTCGGAGCCGCCGACCTGGGTCTGCGCCAGCCAACGGGTGAGTGCGGGTCCCCAGCAGCACTTTGGAGTCGCTGGCCGCGGCTCCGGCACCGGCCAGCAGCCTTCCCAGGCGGAGACCAAGCATCTCAGGTTACCTGGGACATCCAGCGGCGGGGAGTTGGAACTAATCCACTAATCCACGCCATTTTGGCGGCTTAACTGGTGGAGAAGTTCCGTTTCCAGCTTCCTTTGGCATCCAGCTGCTCCTGGAGGGGTCTGCCCAGAGCCCCTGGGATCTCTGACTCCGGAGGGGAGTTGGAACTGCTCTGAGTTTGGTGGCTTCCCTGGCAGAGGGGGTCCATTTCCAGCTTCCTGGGGCTGCCAGCGGTGCCTGGAGTGGCCCGGCGGGGAGCTTAGGGCCTTTGGCGCCAGCTTACAGGGTCCCCAGGAGAGAGCAATCACCTGCCACTGCCTGAACCCCCAGCTAGGAGTTCAGGTCAGCCTGGGCTCTCAAGCCCAGTGTCTCCATCACTGAGCACAGTTCTGTGACACCACCCCAACTTGAACTAGTGCCCAGACCCACACCCAGGCCCGGAGTCTACCCTCTTGCTGTATCTAATTGTCTATTAACACCAGGCTGCCTCTGCCCAGAAGCATTGATCATTCCCAACCTGGAGGTAGTGGGACAGCACCTTTCTTGGGTCACCGCTTGATCAAGCACCCCTCAAGCAACAGAGGGGAAGATACATGAGCACCATGAGAAAACACGGGAAGAAAGTGTCCCAATTAAACCTAGATGATATATCAAGAGAACCCAAAGACAGCATGGTAGAAGGAATGACAGAAAAGGAGTTCAGAATGTTTATAATTAAAGTGATCCGAGAAGAGAATGATGTGACGAGAGAGCAGATTCAGGCTATGAATAATCAGCTAATAGAGCAATTGCAGGAAGCAAAAAATTACTTCAATAAAGAGATAGAAAGTCTGAGAAAAAAAACAAACAGAAATTATTGAAGGAAACAAGGAAATGAAGGAAACTATCAACCAAGTTAAAAACTCAATAGAAGGCATGATTAACAGAATAGATCACTTGGAAGACAGAACCTCAGACAATGAAGACAAAATATTTAATCTTGAAAACAAAGTCGAACAAACAGAGAAGAAGGTTAGGAATCATGAACGAACCCTCCAAGAAATATGGGACATCATGAAAAGACCAAATCTAAGAGTAATCGGGATTGAGGAAGGCGCAGAGATACAAACCAAGGGTATGAATAACCTATTCAAGGAAATATTATCAGAAAATTTCCCTAATATGATGAATGAGTTGGAAAATCAATTACAAGAAGCTTACAGGACACCAAATGCACAGAATTACAACAGATCCACACCAAGGCACATTATAATGAAAATGCCTAACATACAAAACAAAGATAGAATTTTAAAGGCGGCGAGAGAAAAGAATTAG
>JAJEJO010000224.1:110547-136533 GCA_020662805.1 Glaucomys volans
AAAGGACTTAAAATCAGATTGCCTCAGTGATGCAGCCACATCAATGTTCATAGCTGCTCAATTCACAATAGCTAGATTATGGAAACAACCTAGATGCCCTTCAGTAGATGAATGGATAAAGAAACTGTTTTATATATACACAATGGAATATTACTCAGCTATAAAGAAGAATAAAATTATGGTATTTGTAGGTAAATGGATGATGTTGGAAACTGTTATGCTAAGTGAGATCAGCCAATCCCATAAATCCAAAAGCCGAATGGTCTCTCTGATAAATGAATGATGATGCATAATATGGGGGGGGAAAGATGGTAAGAATGGAGGAAAGATAGCTAGCATAGAGGGAAGGGAGGGTTGGGGGCAGGTGGGGGGTAAAATTAATAACAGAGTGTGTGACAGATACCATTGCCCTGTGTACATGCATGAATGCACAGATGGTGTGACTCTACTTTGTGTACAACCAGTGAAACAATAGCTGTACTCCATTTGTGTTCAATAAAAAAAAAAAATGCTCAATATCACTAGCTGTGATGGAAATGGAAATTAAACTCCCAATGAGGGCGTTAATCTCATCCAAGTTAGAATTGCTAATACAACAAACAAAGTGCTTGCAAGAATGTGAAGAAAAAGGAACTCTCAAATACTGTTTGTGGGAATTTAAGTTAGTACAATCATTATGGACAATAGTAGGGAGTTTTCTCAAAAACTAAAAATGAATCTACCATATGACTCAACATTCCAACTTCTGGTTATATATCTAAAGGAAATGAAATAAGCATACCAAATAGATAACTGTACACACATGTCTATTGTACTACTGTTCACAAAATCTCAGCTATGGATTCCACCTTGATGCCCATTAAAGGATGAACTATACAGAACATGAGATAAACATACACAGTGGAATATTTATTCAACCATAAAGAGTGAAATTCTGTTATCTGCAAGAAAATGGAACTGGAGGTTATTAAGAAAGACAAAATAATCCAGAAACAGAAAGCAACCCATATTCTCTATCACACATAAATTTAAAAACAGAAAAGTTGATGTAGCAGTAGAATAGAGGTTGGGATAGGAAAAAAGAGGGTGAGTAAAGGTAGATTAGTTTTGTTCAGTTCATACTTGACACATACATTGAAGTGTCATACTGAATTCCAATTAATACATACTTATAAAAATAAAATTCAAAAATCTTACTTCCTATTCATGTAAAATTAAGAAGAGTAAAATTCTAGAAAAAGGGTAGAATCAGAAATTTAAGTGTCTTCTTTCAAAAGATAAATCAGCATGTATATTATGTCACACATACTGAGTAGATTTTATAAAACAAACTGAAATACAGTATCTTCTTTGCCTAGGTCAATTAATCAATAAATGTTATAAATATGGTATAGTATTAGTAAAATTTATCTATAATAATGAAATTAAAGAAGCTCTTTCTTTGTGTTTGCAAAGGTATTGTACCTTGGAGAAGAGTGTTGACACTGAACACTCATTTTGCTCCATTGGTGCTTGTTTTCTTTAGAGGGCTACCCTTATTACTCAAAAAAAGAAAAGAGAAAAGAAAGAAAATCTGGATGTATCCACAGCAAACTTTTCATCACAGAGGAATGTTGGTGCATAAATTCTTGGCAATGTACAGCTTTATGGAGGATCCTATAAATATCAGCATCTTTATTAATATAAGACCTGGTCATGAGACAATGTTTGAAAACCTTTAAAAAAGTGAGAAAACTTTAACTTCCCTATAGAAAAATTCTGTAGCTTTTAAGTGTAAAACATTCAGAAGTGTGTATTTGAACAAAATGTAATTATAGGAGCACTTTCAGGGAATACTTGATAAAAATATACAGGTAACATAAGTGAGAGATAAACCCTTGTATTTCTAAGCCAGTTATTTTAGGGTATTTGAAAGTTTTTGTTTCTTTGATTTTAATAATAGCATAAGGCATCATGTAATAAGGGGTACGAAGAGAAAATATGGCCAGATCTATGTGTTTAGCAGACTAGTCCAAAAGCATAGTCTATCAAACACAAGATACAAGATGATTATTTAGAGAGGTTTAATTAAAAAATTCTGAATGAAACCAAGGTTGCTAAAACTGGTAATGCCTATGGTTATCAAGTTTAGCCTTAGCCAGGAGTAATGACAAAAGAAGGAGATTCTCATCAATGATATTTAGAATTAAAATTGATCACATCATCTCATTTTTCTTATGTTTTCCTTTTAAGCTATGAAAAACATCATAAATCACAATACACAGGTCATATTTCAAGCTACAGAAATATTTTCAAATAAATATACATTATAATTAAAAGATAGTGTTTTCTACCACTTATATAACAACTGTTCTAGAAAACATTGCCCCTTCGGAAAAATTGCAACTGTATTTATTGAATTTCATAGATATGCATGAAAGGAATATTGAGCAATAGATCATAATAGAACAAGTAGAACAGCAGAGGTGAACATGTGGTTACACACAAACTTGTCTGCATGGTTAGATATATTATTTTCAAAACTAAAGTATAACTACTCGTGATTCATTTCACAGAGCCGTCATGATTAGTAGAGCATTGTGAATTCAAAAATACACTAACAGTTTTTTTTAAATTTAGATGTTGATAGACCTTTGTTTTATTCATTTATTTATATGTGGTGCTGAGAGTCGAACCCAGTACCTCCACATGCTAGGCAAGTGCTCTAACACAGAGCCACAACCCCAGCCCTCATCATTAGTCTTTATTCTTTTCTCCATTTCTTCCAATCTAACCATGGCATTTTGAAGCCCACCATTTTAATTAAAAATTAAATTTAATTGAAATTAAATCATATGTGGAGAACTCAGATATTAATGACTAACACAGATGGTAAAATATATAAAGATATTTAATCCCCTTTTGGACTCCATTTTTCAACAAACAGTCTAAAAAGAAAAAAATAATTGGAAAAAATGATACATGGAAATCTTTCATGTATCACACCTGGAAATGATAAAGGCTAATATTCTACTGGACCTAAGTCAGTCATATGACCATGTCTAACTAGAAAAAATAAGCAAGGAAATATAATTTAGTTGTGTTCCCCAAAGGAAGAAAAAATTGATTTAATGAAGAGCCTGCAGATATTGAAATAGTTATTCTATTACAGTTATTCACTGTTCCCTCAGAATGAGTAATTCTAAAATACAAATTCACACATGTAACTCTTAAAAACAAAATCTTTAGTGTTGTTCCTGTGTCCTCCACAATAAGTTCAAATTTCTTAACATTCTATAGAAAAATATACTAAGGTCAAGGTTCTTCTAATTTTTTAATCTCAAGTTCAGGGAATTTAGGCACACTAAGCTCCAGATATACTAAATTAAAATTTCACAAATTTGCAATCTATAACCTGAAATCTGGCCCACTGCATGTATTATTTCTAACAGAAATAACTTGATGTTCCAATTCATCTAACTCCTATTTCTTCTTCATTCCTTAATTTATAATGACCTATTTCAGTTGAGATCTGAGAATGAATGTTCTTTCCTGTTTGTACTCATACATACAATTAACATTTATACCACATCATACAATTGCTTGTGAGATGAGACAAAAATGAGTATTTTATGAATGTACACATTTTCTCTTTCCTATCTAAAGCAGATTCTCAATTTATTTCTTCACCTATTTTCCTTTGCTTTCCTCTGAGAATTTCACCAACAAAGAATGGGTCTAGGTGTTATCATGGAATAAAATCAGAAAAATGTGAGAGTGTAAGATCATTAATTATACCCATGGACAGACTTCTGACTTTCATCTAATTCTAAGATTTTACTCTATCTCTGAATCATATGGAGTTACTTTTATGATATATCTCTAGTTTGACATATTTCATCTAAGGAATTCAAAATTTGTTTGAAAGAGAAGAGTCTTCATAATGCTAGCCTGAGAAAATTGGACATGTCCTATTAAACTGAGAGAAAAAATGTGGTCAAATTATAATTCTCATTCTTGCAGGAAAAGTTCCTTTTTCATATTAATAGAATCTCTAATAAGAACTATTACTTTGCAATATTTTATTTTGAATTATCCCTTCATGTTAGTTATGGTTCCTAGCATCTATTACCATAGTGCAATATTGTTAAAATAATTGGCATGACATTAGATTCTTCTTATGAGAAAAAAAGATGGTTGTTTTCCTTTCTTGCCTTGGACATAACCACACTCCCAATATGAAGAAGCTAAAGCAATTAAGCCTGTCCTTCATCTCATGTATCACAAGGAATGATAAATTTGTGTGGCTAATCTTCACTCTGTTTCCAATTCCTCATTTTTCCATCTAAGAATTGGAGCAATATCTAGAGTGTGAATTGAAATTAAATTGAAAAAGAAACACGTGTTTTCTCTTGCTATATAGACACTCCAACTTCTATATGTAATAAAATCCTATGCTGTTTACACAAAACCCAGAGTCATCATTATTCAAACACTTATGATTTATTGGATAACTTACTAAATAGTTAAGATGATTATCTAACAAGAAAATAAAAGATGCACCAAACATTATTTTCTTGATTCTTGACTTTTCTGAAAAGCATTTAAGAAAATCATAGAAAGTCACCCTTGGCAACAAGTAAAACATTTGATCTAAGAATGTAATGTATGTGAAATACAACTTAATTTATTTAGTTCTTTGATTTCTTTCTATCTCGCTATTTTCATCACATTTGTGTACTTTGTTAGAGTTATGTCTACGTATTTCATGTTTGCCAATCTAATATAAATGACTTTGTGTTTTTAATGTCAAATTTACTTGTTATGGGAAAGTGACTTACTTCATATTAATCTTTTGTCCTGAAAACTAATAATAATTGCTGTGTTAGGTCCATTTGTCATTTTTTTCAGATTTTCTACTTATGTTATTGTGTCTTCTGTGTTCGAAGACAGTTTTATATCTTCTTTCACAAACATCAGACCTCTTTTTTTCCTCTTCTCTTTTCACATATTAGCTAGAACTTCCAGTACCATGTGAAAAATGATGGTGAGAGGAGACATCATTGTCTTGTTCTTAGTGAGAAATTTTTGAATTTCTAACCATTAGCAATGACATCAGCTGTAGGATTTTTTAGATATTCTTTATCAAGCTGAGGAAATTTCCTATAGTTTTAGTTTATTGAGAATTTTTATCATTGATGAGTTTTGTGCTTTGTAAAATGTTTTTTATTCAATTGATACACCTGCATGAATTTTCTTCTATAGGGAATTGATGTGACTGATTAATTGATTTTTCAAATGTTTGCCTGCATTATGTAACTAAGATAAATTCAACTCGGTTTTGATGTATAATTCTTTTTATACAGCTTTTGATTTTATTTTCTCTTAATTTCGTGTTTTCAATTCCTTTAAATTTTGTTCAAATTTCTGTTTCTTTTCTTTTGCCTACTAGGATTTAGTTTTCATTTATTTTTCTAGTTTTCCAAGATGGGAACATATGTTTTTATATTATCTCCTCTTCTTTAATAAATGTATTCAGTTATGTAAAATTTCTCATAATTTTTGTGTTTACTGTATTACATGTTTTGATAAATTGAATTTTTATGTTTATTTAATTCATAATATTTTAGCTTATTTTAAAATTTCTTCTTTGACCTGTGCCTTATTTGGAAATATGTTGTTTATTCTCCATGCGTTTTGGTATTTTCTATCTGTTTTTCTATTATTGGATGTTAGTTTAATTCCACTGTGCTCTGAGTGCATATGTTGTGTGATTTATAATCCTCTGACTTTAGTATGGTAGGTTTTATGTCCTGGAATACAGTGTATCTTAGTGAATGTTCAATGTGAGTTGGAGAACAAGGTATAATCTACTGCTGTTGGATGAATCAGTCAACACATGTCAATTAGAACTGGTTGATTTATAGTGCTGTTGAATTCAATTCTGTCTTTATTAATTTTCTGTCTTCTGTATCTGTCCTTAGAGTTTATATCCTAACTATAATAGTGGATTTTTTCTACTTCTCTTTGCATTTCTCTCAGCTTCTTTCCCAACTATTTGATGTTCCATTGTTAGGCATGTGTACATTAAGGACTATTAAGTATTCTTAGAGAATTGACACCATTATCATTATTTAATGTCCCTTTTTGCCTTGATAATTTTTCTTGCTCTGAAGGTTGCTATGTCTAAAGCTATTACATCCTTTTTCTGATTGTGTTAGCATGGCATATCTGCATATCTTTATCATTTATCTACATTGTGTTTATATTTAAAGTGGTCCCCCCCATAGGCAGCAGATAATCTCTTTAAATTGGTGCATTTAGTCCATTGAAAATCTAAGTGATTATTAAAATAGCTGAATGAGTAATTAACATGTTTGCCAATTCTTATTTTCAAATTGCTGCATTTGTTCTTTGCTGTTTTTTGTCTTCCTTACTTTTTCTGCCTTTTGAGATTTCAACTGCATGTTTCTAATGTTTCCAATTTTTCTCATTTTTCAACATACCTTTGATATTATTGACATTTCTCACTCTTTTGTACCCTGATTTTCACTTTTCTTTTAGTGATGGTACTAGAGTTTTCCTTTATAACTTATCCAAGACCCTATTTGCCACAACCTGCACAGCCATTAATTCAGGTTACCAGACAGGGCGATAAGGGTATGCAGAGAACACAAGACACAAAAGTAGAGAAAAGACTGGGGCAATGGATCACTAAACCTTCATAGTTTAAGACAAGCAAGATCAGCGCTTTTATTATATAGGTTCAAACATCAAAAAGATTTACTGTAAGAAAGTTTCTTCAAAATAAGCAGAACCAATGTCATGAGTTTGAGCAGCCTGATGATGATTATCAACTTGTGCCATAACTCTCTACCCCTGAGCAACTGCCCTCTGAACCTCAAGGTCAAGAACTGAATAGCTCCTTAGCTGTCACACAACCTCCTATTGAACCCCGCATTACCATAGCAACTGGGAAGTCTCAAATAGATGCCTTCGCATGGAGAGTTCCCAAGAGAGGCATCACCTCTATCACAGGACAGTTCAAGACCCATGATTCAGTTTTGGCTCCCAACACATATTCATATACTACTATATCAGTTAGTGTGTAATGTAACATACAGTAACACACTAATCCCAATTCCTCTCATTGCTTCTATCATTCATTTATCTTATGTCTAGCCAAGTATGACCAAAAACAAGTATGCATTCGTTTCTCTCCCTCTCATTAAGTATATTATTTCTATTATTATTTCAAACAAACTTCTCTTAGATCAAATTAAAATGAGGAAAAATGAAGTTTTTGTTTTACCTTCACTCATTCCTTTTGATGTTTTTTACTTCTTTATGTAAATCTGAGTTCCTGACCTATGTCATTTTCTTTTTCTCTAAGGTACTCCTTTTAACAATGTGTTTTGTTTTGTTTTGTTTTTTGGTTAAGTCTGGTTTACTGGCAATAAAACCCATCCTACTTTTTTTTTTTTTGTCTGATAATGTCTATTTCTCTTTTATTTTTAAAGACCAATTTTTACAGAGTACAGAATTAATTATATAACTTGGTTTTTAATTTCTTTCAACATGTAAATATTTCATTTCAGTCTTTTTGGTGACATAGTTTGTGAGAAGTCAGAAAAAATTCTTATTTTGCTTCTTTATATCTAAAGATTTATCCTCACACCAGTCTCTTTCAAGCTTTTTTTTTTGAGTCCATGAATTTCTGCAGTTTACTATGGCATGCCTAGTTGTACAGTATTTATTTATGTACTTATTTATTTACCCTTCTAGGTATTCTCTCTGCTTTCTGTTTTAGTGTCTGACTTTAATTTGGGGAAGTTCTCATAGTACCTTTTCTGCCTTCCTTCTTTCTTCTTCTGGCAAGCTGTGTGGTTGTCCGTAGTTCTTAAATATGCTGTGGTTTACTTGTTTCCCCAAGCCTTGGTCTATTTATTTTTCAGTTTTGGAAGCTTTTATTGTGATGTCCTGACACTCAAAGATTTTTTTTTTTTCTTCAACCAATATCAGCCTAGTAATGAGCCCACCAAAGGCATTCCTTCTTTCTGCTCTGGTCTTTTAAATGTTAATATTGAAATTTTTATTTTCTTAATATTCCCATCTCTCCATTTGTATTCCCTGTCTGCTCCTTTTGTTCTTCTATGTAATCTGATATTTGAAATATATCTCATCATATTACTTTTGGTTATTTATAATTTTGGGTCTGATAATTCCAATGTCACTGACATACCTGATTTTGGTTGTCATTCATATTCAATCTCTTCAAGTTAGTTTAGTTTTTGTTGCTGTTGTTGGTTGGTTGGTTGATATGAGGGATTCAACTGAGGGGTACTTAACTACTGAGTCACACCTTCAGCCATTTTTTATTTCTATTTTGAGACAGGTTCTTGCTAAGGTGCTTAGGGCCTCACTAAATTGATGAAGTTGGTTTTAAACTTTCAACCCTCCCACCTCAGCCTCCTGAGCTGCTGCGATTACAGGTGTGTGCTACTGCACCTGGCTCTTCAAGTTGTGTTTTTTACTTTTAGTATGTCCTGTGATTTTTTTTTTAATCTAGTCATGGCATCCTAGATGAAATGTGCTCTGGTAAATAGGCCTTTATAAAACAGTGGAAAGTTTGGGGGAGGAAGGAGGTAAGCACCCCACATTCCTATGACTGGGTCTCACTCAGTCTTCTGATGAATTGGGTGTGAACTTCTCTAGGGCTTCTTAGTCTTAGCCATCCTCCCTTAGGTGGGACAAAACAAGGTGTGGTAGACTGGAGTTTGATATCTCCCCTCATGGAGTTCCAAAGCCAGCTGGAGCTGAGATTTTCTCTTTTCCCAGGCAGCGTGGGCTCTGATAAAACCCCAGCAGGATAAGTTCTGGTAAAATACTTTCTCCTGGAAAAGTCTGGTGTTTTTCAAAACAGACACTTTTCCCCACCTCCCTGCTGGAAGCATAAAGAGAATTCTCTTCAAGATTCATTACGAGGACCTAGTAGAATTTCTGGAGATAAAACCCACAAAAGTGTGAGGAACTTTCTGTGTTAGCAGCTTATAATGCAAAATTGTCTAGACTGAACCTCTATTAATTTTGTTAGGTTTCCTGCCCCTCTAGCACTGTTTCCCATCAAAGTTTCAGTTTGTGGATTTCCATTCCAATAAGTCTGTGATTCTCTGAACTTGGCTGACTTTTAAATTTGGGGGTGGTGGTGATAGTAGTGAGTTGCGAATGACCTTACTTCTCTGACAGATTTATGAATTATTTATTTTCAGTTAGGCTCTTTACTAGTTGCCTGGCCAAAGTGCAACCTCTAAGCTCTTTATCTGCCAGAACAGAAAGTGGAAGTCCAAAACTTCATTTTCTCTTCATACAATTCTCACCACAAATTTTGACAGACAGGAATAACCAAATATAAACATTTAGTATGTATATGAATATATATATGTGTGTGTGGGTGTGTATTTGCATATGTCTGTATAGGTATATGTGTGTGTGTATATATATATGTATACTTCTCTGTGGACACACACTCACAAATTTCACCAGTGGGAGCCATTCTATATATGTAGCTGTGATGCATAGTTTTCCCATCAAAGTGCAAAAAAGGTGTGTGAGGACATAGATGTCATCATAAATCCATGTCCTAAAGTGACAATAATGGGGCATATGCTTAGGTTAGTTACTTAGATTTTAGTTAACCATCCTTACAGAAACTCTTTTGTTTGTTTGTTTGTTTGCTTTTTTGCAGTGCTGGGGATTGAACCCAGGGCCCTGTGCTTGCAAGACAAGCACTCTACCAACTGAGACATATCTTCCTTTTCTTTTTTTCATTTGTGACTGAGGTATCTCCTATTCTTAATTTCTTGGAGAAATACAAGAATAATATTTATAGATTTAAGGTCAACAAATCTTTGGAAATTTAATCATTGAGAGTTTAGTTTGTATTAAGAGATTTATATAAAATTTTTCACCATCTCAATGATTTCTTGACAATGAATAGAAAACAAAAACCCTTTCATGTTTACTTTATGTACCATCAAAAACCATAAAGCCAGGAAGTAGACAGCAACAATACTCCTAGAGAGAATTTTCAGGACTTAAAAATTAAATAAATGAAGGGTCTAGATCAATAACCCTGATTCAAATTCTCCTTAAATGATAATGAAATTAAATAGTAAACACTTTAAGATAAAACTCTTGACTGCATTTGATCTAAAATTCTCTTAGTTGATAAATTTAGAAAATGTTTGTTTTTGGTACTTTCTATTCAAATGCTCTTTGTGATATTGTACAATTCTGACATTGTAAATAGAATACTGCATTTTTGAAATTAGAAAAAAATGTAAAACAATGAGAAGATGATTATCATATCTTTCCTTTTGATCAAGAACCGATTAACATAATTGCCATTGAAAATCCAAAAGCATTTCATGTATTGAGAATTTTCATAAATGTCAAATTATCAGTATCAGGAAATTGTGCATATCTAAATTGGTTTCTATTTTAAATGATAAAATAATATCTTAAATGAGTTTCATGTTGGTTAAAATATCCAACCTTATTTGCTAGTGTACCCCATAAAAGTCCTTAATATAGAGATGGAAGGTCAGATTGATGACACATATTTGGAGAGATTTTTGTTAACATTTTTTCTTGCATAATTTTTCCAAATATTTGGGTTCTGTTAGCTGTTACTTAACTAAAGCCTTTTGTACAAATACAATATGATAACAACTAAATATACTGAACATAAGTGATTGTACCTATCATGGACCGTGTGCTTGTTTACACATTGTTAAGTTATTTGTTGCTTACAAAGGAAGTGATATAGGATCTAAATAAAGATTTTTGTTTAAAATAGATGAATAAAAGCCATATAACTCACAAGGAAAAGCAATCTAGACATTACTGAGTTTGAAACAGCTTTACAAAAACATTTTAGAGAACATAAGAGTATAATATAAATCAGAAGACTTTATTCACAACTATTAAAATACTGTTATATAACTGTATAGACTGTTTCTAAGTTTTAACTCTTGCAGATTTGCTCTCTTTAAAAAAAAAAAAATTATGCCATAGAACTGAGTCAATTGTTCTACTGAATTTTGCCCAGGACTAAATGTTTTATTACTGTTGGGCCCAGTTTAAAAGTAGATCTAAAAATAGCATGGAATTCTGCCTTCCTGGTCATGCTTATCTGTAATCCTAGTGACTGGGGAGGCTGAGGCAGGAGGACTGGGAGTTCAAAGCCAGCCTCAGCAATGGAGAGGCACTAAACAATTCAGTGAGATTCTGTTTCTAAATAAAATGCAAAATAGGGCTGGGGATGTGGTTCAGTTGTTGAATGTTCCTGAGTTCAATCCCTGGTACCCTATTTTTAAAAAAGCATTAAATCTCACTGTTCGTTTGAATGATATTCCAGTATCAGTGTTAACAACTTCATTTGAAAACAGGCATATTATTTACTAATTTTTTATGTGTGCTTATTTTCTCTTATAGTTGCTCTTTAGGTAGTTCTAAATTGCCCAGAAAAAAAAAAAAGAGTGCAATTAGTATAAATTAGTGTGGTTACGTCAACTCTAGTCATTTAATATTAGCATGTTTCTTCTTGACAAATAAATGTTTCAGTGAATAGGACATTTGAATGCATTTTATTTCTACGATATTTGTATGAAAATCTAATACTTATAGCTAGAGTTTGCCTCTTCACTATTGTATGAGGTGTGTGTGTGTATGTGTGTGTGTGTGTGTGTGTGTATGTGTGTGTGGTAATAAGGATGGAACCAAAACTTCGCTCGTGCAAGCTGGCAAGCACTCTACCACTGAGCTCCAACATTAGACCTCTCCTCTCCACTATTAATTACACCAGTTAATTTTCTTTTACTCTTTGTTCCCTTGGTCGACAGGAACAGGATACTGAGTCTGCTAGCAGATTAACAAAAATTGTTCAAATTCAGTGAAGGTCTTATATGGAAATATATTTCTCAGAAGCAGCCAAGAGGGAGGAAAACAGACTGAGATCCTAGGTTGCTTGATGGCTAGGAACATATCTTACAGTTTTAAGCATTGAATGTGACAGAAAGTCAATGTTTAATAAATATTTTTATAATTGGATTTTTAAGTGCTCAGGAAATTATTTAATGGAATTGTAAGGTGAAATTCTATTGATACCATAATCTGACCTGGATAATTGCATTGTAACTTAAGTGATTATAAGTCCACAATCTCCACAGTATATTTTCTGCCTAACTTAAATATTCACCATTGCTATGTCTGGGATAGCCAGTAGCAGCACCAGTGAACTGTCCTTTGTGGTTCATGAAACTGCATAAGATATAAACTTGACTGGCCTCCTCATCCTTCTACTTACACTTCAAATAATACAAAGACCTGCTGATCAACAAAGAAATCATACACCTTTTCCCCTTAGTCCAAAGTAAAAAATCTAGTCTCTCAAATCTTAAATCAATGATAATAAAGAAAATAATACATTTAGTATTACAAACATTCTGTAGAGTTAGAACAATTTTTACTTAGGACTATGAGAGACAGAAAGGATGAAGAATTTCATGTAAATGTTAATTCAAGAAAACTGGATAAAAATTGATGAGTTTGTTCTTTTTTTTGCTAAGCATTTGACAATTCAATGATAACATGGTTATACAAGGGTGAGATGAAGAAGGCAACATTGGTTAGAGGAAGAGAAAGTAAGTCAATATTTAAGTATTTACTTTTATGAAACCTGATACTGCGCTAGCTGTTTTGAGATATATTAACTCATCCCCACTGCTAATAACAATGTCAGAACAGTATTGATACCTTAGTCTAGATTGAAAAATGATATTTTAGAATATTGCTTACTGAGGGTCATATGGCTAGTAAGTCGTAGAGCCATGAATTTAATTCAGGCAATCCCTCTGAATTCCAAATTACACTCCTTCACCATGAATGTGAACATCAGAAAACTTCACTTTTGGAAAAATTCATCATAGGTGAAATAAGAGAAGTAGTGTAAATATGACTATGTTTCTAGAATATAAGCTGCATGAGTTCACATAGTCAACATTTCTTGTCCTCCTTATTCCTTGGGTGGATCTAGATTTCCATCTGGTGTCACTGTCCTCATACTTAAAGACATTCCTTTAATGTTTCCTGTACAGAAGTTTGCTGGTGATATGTTCTTTCAACTACTGTATGACTGAAGCATCTTTATTTCACTTTTCTTTCTGTTTTGGTGGTTTAAGCTCTTCATTTTGAGATAATTCTAGATTCATATGCAGCTATAAGAAATGACAAATAGAAATCACATGTACCCTTTATTCACATTCCTCCAAAGAGAATATCTTGCAAAATTAACATAATATCACAAACAGGAAAGTGAAATTGATACAACATACCAGTAGTGATCTTATTTGGATCTCACCCAGTTTTATGTACCTCTGTGCATGCACATGTGTGCATGTGTGTGTGCATGCACATGCATGTATTTAGCTCTGTGCAATTGCATTCATATGTAGGGTGTTTCCATTACCACAGACAAGATATGGAACTACAGTTCCATCACCAAAAGTTCTCTCCCATTGGCTTTTTATAATCATCTCCATACCTCTCCCACCCTGACCCTCCATAAACTCTAACAACCATTATTTTGTTTTCCATTTCTATAATTTTGTAATCTTAAGAATGCTCTACAAGTAGAATCACATAGTATTTTATGTTTCTAGGTTCTTTTTTCACTCAGAATTCCTTCGAGATTCATCCAAGTCTTTGAGTACATCCATAGCTTACTCCTCTTCTATTGCTGAGTAGTACAGATATATTATAGTCTGCTTAACCATTCCCTCATTATCAATATCTAGGTCATTTACAGTTTGCTGCTATTATGAATTAGGGTCTATGAACATTTGTGTACAGATTGTTGTGTAAACATAGGTTTTCATTTCTCTGGGATATATACTCAAGAGTGCAAGTTCTGATTTATTTGTTGTGTGCTCTTTTACAGGAAATTGCTAAATAGTTTTCCAGAATTTACCTTTCATATTCCCAAAAGCAATGTATGAGTTTTCTATATACTTGCCAACATGGGTGTGGTTACTATTTCTTATTTTAGCCATTGTGATACGTTTATTCTGATTTCTCATTTTGCTTTTGTTTTGCAATTTTCTAATGACTAATGATGAGAGCAGAGATGATATCTGTGTTGAGAGTCAGATTCTGGGTTCACAACTAAACACACGAGAAATGCAGAGGCAAGTGCAAAAAGTTTTATTTAAAGGATAGAACAGAGGAGGGGGTCCAAAGCTGATGCCTGAGGGAGTGGGGGATGTCCTGCCCCTTTTATAGATTTTAGATTTCCTTTGTTCTCATGCCCTCTCCTCCTATCCTGCCTACTGATTCAAAACGTGGAGTGATCCAAGGGCAGGAAGGAAACAGTGCAGAGGTAGGCAGGAAGGAAGCTATTCTTTAGCAACTCCTTGCAGGGAGGAATAATCCCCTGGAGGCAGGTAACCTTAACAACAGTTTGAAGGATGGGGAAGTACTGTGGAAGTATTAGCATTTTATTTCCTTTGAATCAGCCCCCATCTTCCTGACCCAATCATTCATTACCTACACTGACTATCCTTTTGCTCCCAGGCTCAATGATGCTAAAAACCTTTTCATGTGCTTATTTTGCCATCTACATATACTCTGGGTGAAATATTGGCTAATATCTTTTGTTACTTTTCTCCACTGTTTTGTTATTATTTTTTTGTTTCCTGTGTTTCTCTCTCTTTTTTCTTTCTTTCTTCTTTTTTTTTTTTTTTGTTTATTGGGGATTGAACTCAGAGGTGCTTAACCTCTGCATATCCTCAGCCCTTTTTACTTATTATGATACAGGGTCTTCCCAAGTAACTTAGGACCTTTCTGTATTTCTGAGGCTGGCTTTGAACTTGGGATCCTCCTGCCTCAACCTCCCAAGTCGCTGGGATTACAGGCATGTGCCACCACACCTGGCTGATTTTACAGTACTTTTTATTATATCAATTTATATAATTTTATTCGTGGGTGCTATGGATATTACAATCTAAATATGTAATCTACTCCAGTGTACTGCTAGCATTTCACTGCTTGCATTGAAGTCTGAAAACTTTGCTTCCATTTTGGTGGCTCTACCTTTGCCACTTCAGAGATCATAGTTTTGAGCATTAATTGTTATAATTTATTTTTTTTTCTGTTATACGTTTAGCATCCTTATATCTGTCATATTTATTTTTTATTTGAAAGTCTAATGGAGGGAGATATATCCTATTCTATTTACTTTCATTTATGTTCTTTCCATCATTCTGTCTTCCTTCTTGATAGTACCATGATTTGTCATTCTTTCTGTTTGAAGAATGTCTTTAAGCCATTTTTTAACAGTAGGTATGCTAAAGAAAGATTATTTCAGATTGTCTTCATTTGATAATATCTTGACTTCTCCTTTGAGAAACTAAATATCTGAAGAGACAACAGCCAGGACTCTAACCCACAATTTGCAACAATCAGCCTAAAAAGCCAATGTACAGTCCATAGCAACCAGTGCAATAAGCCAAACCACTACCAAGTTGGTATTCAATCCCAAATAGCCAGGACTTGGTCAGTTACTGATAGATTTCCCAATTTTTGCCCAATACATCCAAAGTCAGAACAATTGGGGACATCCAAATATGCACTACTAACTAATAACATAGTTTGCCCTGCCACTAGGTAACCCACCTCCAGCTTCCCCATTCCAACAGCCTGCAATCAAGGCTGACCATAAGCCATTTCTTTTCCTTTATTTACCTACTCCAGGCCTTGATTGGCTTTGATTTTCAGTCTAATGCAAATGATATGTCTGACTCCCTAATCAGAGAAAGATCCGAACCAATAGACTTTCTTTGTTTTCATTTTGATGGTCTTCATTTATTCTACTTATTCCTGAAAAATAGCTTTGACATCTATAGGATTATCATTTGGCAGTTCTTTTTTTCAACACTTGGAAAGCACTCTGTCACTTCCTCCATGTTCACAAGATTAAATTCCCAGTCATGTGAATTAGTGTTCTCCTGTAGGTAATGTGCTATGTCACTCTGGTTCTATCAAGACTTTTTAATTTTGTTTAGTTTCTATAAATTTAATTTCAATGTGTCTTAATGGAGACTTATCTGGATTTATCCTGTTTGTAGTTTTCTTGTCTTCTTGAATCCATAGGTTATGTGTGTCATCAAGTTTGGGAAGTTTTCAGATATTATTTCAGCTACTCTATTTTCTTTCCTTCAGGACGTTGATGGTATCATTCTCCTTCTAGCCCTCCGCTTGTAACAGAGGGCCACAAGATGCTTTGTCACTGTATCTTATTTTTAAAATGGACAAGTTTCTTTCTCTTCCTTTTTCCCTGCTGGTTCCTAATCTCTCTCCCTCCCTAATGTCAGGGGAAACAGGATTTCCTTTCCTTCCCATTTTATGTCCCTGAGTACACACCCACCATAGGAATGAAGTAATCCAGACTTTGGGAATGGTACCAGAAGATCTCACAAATGACTGTCTCCCAAATTAACAAGTGAATTACAACTCCAAAGAGTGAACATAAGGAATATAGCCCCCTGTCCCTGCTGATTGGCAGAATCACAACCTCTGGGACAGGAGTCCCCTGTGTTTCTCCTTTGCCAGCAAACCAATAAAACTTACTTCCTTTTTCTCAAAACCGTGTCTTCATTATTGGATTGGCATCTGGCACAAGGATCAAGCTTTTTGGCAACACACTTGCCTCCCCCGCTCCCATTCCCTGCCCTTTCTGCACCTCTTCCCCCACTCTCCTCCTCTTCCAAGTTCCCTAATTAGTACTTCCTGAGGATGTCGAAGGAGTTTCCCAAGCTAGGTCTCCTGATACCTTAGATAAAAGAAGTTAGTCTCTGGCTGATGGAGGTGAAGGCTGTTTCCTGGACTGGGCAGTTGTGGCAGGATCCCTCTTGCCAGAGCCAATTTGCTATTTGGCATCTCTCAGTCACCTGATGTAGGTAGGTGACAGATCTTCATATGAACCTTGGGAATGAAGAGGTTTTCCTAGCTGGACCCTCATTCTTGTGTGATTCTCCTTGCCAGCAGCCTTTTCCCATGTGAGAAAATGGATCCTTAGACCCAGAGTGGATCAAAGCTCCCTTCTTTACCAATGACTAATAGCGGGACTCCCAGTCGGTCCCCCTGGCCATTGCTGCTGGAGTCATTTGATTGTGCTGCTAGCACTCCTCTTCTCACTTGGAGGAGTATGCCTGTCTCACCTCTCCTGTTGTTCACTTGGTGGTAAGGAGCTTCATTGCCTGTGGACATCTACCTGGGCTATATCTTCCTGTAAAATTCCTTGCTAATCTGTGCTTTCTCTAGTCCTGTGGTCCATAACCTATCATGGGACCCATTTTGTACAAGTTTCATAACCTTTCTTGATTGTCTTTTCTTTTTTTTCAGGGCTTACAGTTGTACTTAGCAGGAAGAAAAAAGAAGAAAGGAGTTTGTGCCATTTTGTCAATTACCTTCATTCTTGGGTGATATTTTCACCATTTTTATTTTTCTTTCCAAATTTTAAAAGATTGCTCCACTGTCTTTGTTTACTATGTTTCAGATGATAAATCTGCAGTTAAGTTTTATCCTCTTTTCTTTCTGCATAATGCATCCCTTTTATCTTGCTGTTTTCAGTATTTTTATTACTTAAGCAAGTTGTTTATTGTGTGAGTTTGAAGCAGTTTTTTCCCTATTTCTTTTGTTCATAGTTTTTTTGATATTGTTGGGTTTATGGGTTTAAGTGTTGTTTCATCATTTGGGAAAATTTTCATTCATTGTGTTTTCAAATATTTTTTTCTAATCTCATTTTCAGATATTTATATTTAGATTAGGCTGCTTGAAGTTGTCTTATAGCTAATTAAATCTCTGTCCATTATTTTTATTTTATTTCTACTCTATGATTAATTTTGGAAAGTATTATTCTCTGTGTCTTTGAGTTCACAGTTTTTTTTTTTCTTCTGAACAACAACAGTTCAGAATCTACTGCAATATTATTGCATGCAGTTTTCATTTTAGAGGTTTTAGGATTGTAGGAGGGTTTGTATGTTTTTGCTTGTTGTTTTCGCTAGACCAGATTTCTTCACCTCTTTGTTCCCATCTTCCAAAATGTAATAATCAAATATTTCTCTAAACATGCTAAATACTAATAGGAAGACAGGAATCATGCTCCAAACATTAGAGTTGAGTCATTTTGCATCTTCCATGTTTCTCCTTAATATGTCAGTCTTTCCTGTACCCTGGCTTAGTTCTGCTCTGGCTTGGCCAGAACTTTCTTCTCTCTGTGTTGTTGTATGCCTAATGAACCTTCATCTGTCTTCTCACCATGACTGTTCTGTGTGCACTTGTTGGAGTAGTACCCCATGAATACACAATTTATGAATCAGCCAAATGCCTGGGGGAAATCAAACCTCAGAAGTTCAACCATTTTAGCAGCAACCTTGAACTCCAATCACATTCTTTATGTCCAAGGGGCTACCATTCTATCCTTAAGATCCACTTGACCATGCCGTAATTTACAAATGATCTCCAGTCATGAACTGTGGGTAAATGCAAAGATTACCTCATGTACTTTTTATTTTCCCTAAAGGATTACAGCTCTTTGTCTTCTTTGTCCAATATCTAAAATGAGTTTCTTTATATATTATCCCAGTTTTATAGTTTGTATCACAACGTAGTAGGTGTCATAAGAGATAGGAAGTTGGAATCACTTCAGTAACACACATTTAATATACAAGCAATCAAAAGAGTTTAACTATATCAAAACATTATTCAAAAAAAGTTAACAAAAAATTGGAGCCTGGGGTAGTAGCTCAGTGGTAGAGCAATTGCCTAGCACACGTGAAGCAGAGTTTGAGCCTCAGAATCCCATAAAATAAATAAAATAAAGGCATGTGTTCATCTACAACTAAATTTTTTAAAAAGACATTACTATGAGAAGAAGAAAATTAGGCTTCAAAATATTTGAATGTTTTTAATCTTTACAATTATTGATATTAACTTGATTTTTTTTCAAATATGAAGTTTGAAAACAATTTTTAAAATTCTGTATAAAAGTAAAAGTACAATTTGGAAATTGGTATTGGAAATCTCTAAATTTACTATGTTCTTTAATTTTTTTTTTCCTGAACTAATCATTTAGAAATGTTGTCCCTTCAAGTTTGGCAACTTGTTTATTTTCCACTAAAGCAAAGTAAAACATCATACACAAGTGCCCCACAATATAATCGTACATAAATTATGGATTTTTGTGTGTGCATGAGACATTCAATGTAGTGATTGTATTTATAAATAGCCTAAAGTTTGACTAGTTATAAATTCAAACTTTTAATCTGAGAGGGTGACAGATTGAAATAATGAAATTCGTGTTGTGAAATTAATATTAAGCAAAACATTTTAAGGAAGAATATGAGATAATTGGATATTTTAAAAATAAAACAAAGTAAATGCAATGAGAAATGTTTTTATAATTACAAAATTAATGTCATAATGTTGGTTCTCATAAACAATTTCTGGCAGGGAATACAATGTGCATAAATTAAGTCTTAAAATACACCTTCTGTGATTTTTTTTAAAGATACTTTTTATCTCCTATGGAGTTTTTTGAGAAAAAAGATAATTTTAAGAGGTATGGCTATATTGAGAATACTTTTCGGATTCACAGCAAAGCAGATCCAACAGTGATCCTAAGTAAGATGCACATGTGATCAGGAGTTTAACATCTGGAAATACCTACCTAAAGATACTATGAATGACGGCTGTGCCTGTTGTTGATTTGTTTGTTTGACCCACATTGATCAGTACCCATTCTATGCTCATAAAAGCATGAAAAAAGACTTGATACTGAGCAACGATCTGTATCCTCATAAAGCCTAAGGGTGAGGTGCTGGGAAAAGCACTCAAAAAGTAATAATGCAGCATGCAGACCTAAGTTTTAGTCGGAGGTTTTCATTAGAAAGTGACATCAACACAACAGAAGATGTTTTCTATGTAGTGTTTTCTATGTAGATAGTGAAAAAGAGGACATTTCAGCCAAAAGGAGTGGGAGTGCTTTAAGACACTAAAGAAAGGGAAGAATGGTGAGTTTGAAGAAGGAGAGAAGCACATTGCTGTGAAAGTCAGGATGAGGGAATGTGAATGTCATGTGAGGAAAAAGACCAGGGGCCACCGGTCTGAACTGTTAAGGAACCAGAAACAGGGGGCAGTGATTCCCTCCATCACATTTGAAGAGAGTCTTTTATTGAAACTACAGACACAAAACTTGGGAAAATATGAAGAAATGTTTTTATAGTAAGTAAGCTTGAGTTGTACCTTAAAAGATGAACAATAACTATATATTTCCTGGTTAACTATATATTATGTTCTGCAAAATAAATAATAAAAGATGTTAAAATAATAATTTTAATTCATAATTATCACTAAACAAAGATGGTTTACTATAAAACATGTTATGCTCTTAATGAAGCTTACATGAATTACCTTTACAGAAAGATGATGAAAAGATCTTATAAAAACTTTCAAAAAAGAAAAAAGTTTTTATAAAATTAAATTATGTTTAAACTTTTCATCATAACTACAATTCTGCAATGAAAATTTTTGATGCAAGACATATGATTCTGAGAAAAAAATGTTTATAAAATATTAGTGTGTATATATTTTGAACTCATTTCTATGAAAGTTTTCTAGAAAACAACACCTTTGGTGGATCCAAATCATTTATTTGTGGGTTCTGGAAGTCATAAATAAACAATCCACAAATTATAGTTCATTCTGTATTAAAAGCAGACAGTTGTGAAAGGACTCCAGTTTTAAATGACTGAGGTTATAGTACTACACACTCTGGCTTTATATTTCAAATTCCTTCTTAGGTTCCTAAGGATTACAGTACCTTTACAATCTTTCCCAGCATCATTTGGTTTTCTGTTTCTCTCTCTCCCTCTCCCTGTGTTTCTCCTCCACCTTTCTTCCTGTCTTTCTCTCCCTGTCCTAGTATGGAATGTAATTATAAATACTCTTACATACCAGCTTGCTGTACCTGACCACAGTTCACCTGAGAACCTTGGACACTGATAACTAAGACAGTAAAGATATATACTACTTATTCCCACCTGCCTGCGCCACATATTTGACTCATAATAGTAATACAGAAATCTCAAATCACATTCTCACACATGCTGCCAAATCCAATTCTACCTTGAATATAACATTTTCAGTACTGAAAATTTCCTGCAAAATTTAATAACCAATTAAAAATCTCTAAAAGTTAACATAAATACACTGTACAAATTATATCAGGAAATAACATTAATGGACAAGAAAATACCATTTTGGAAACTAATTCCAAAGCTTGCTGCCTGTGCCTTTGCTTTGTAAGGAATAGTCCACATTAAAATAGCATGAGTTCATGCATTCATCTTTAAATGATGCATTCTTATTCAGAGCTTCCAGTGTCACATGTTTGGGCTGTTGTCACACTCCATTTAAATTTATGCTCTCAGTGGTCTTAGGGAAACACCATTTCCCCACAATTTGACAAGATTTTCTGAGAATATATTTATGCATAAAACTGAGTGTGCCATTATGCAGTTTAAATGTGTCATTAAAAAATGTATGTACCTAATAAATGAAGTATAGTGTCCATGGTGAGCAGTAAGGAAGAAAGAACATTTTAAAACTATAATAGTATTCACAAGTTCTGTTGCTTCTCTGTCTATTATATTTTTAGTGACAATATTATTAGAATGCAGAGTTTTCTTTTTAGTTGTTTGGAGATAAAAGATGGAGAAGGAAGTAAAAGAAACGTTTTCCAAGGACAGATGTAATGACAAAAAATAGTAATAAACACATATAGCATATTTTCATTCAGTATCTCAAGAATGGTTCTACATGTCAAGTTATGTCAAGGTATTATATTTGTGAATATAGTTCTCTTTATTGAAAAAAAAAGCTTAGGTTCTACTGACTTTCGAAGCACTTGGAGGAATTTGAGAAAGCATGTCATTTGGAACTTCTGGAATTATTTAAAATAGCTCTCTATGCTCAATCTGCAACAAAACTATCATTATATCATGATGGAATAAGGTGCGAGAAATGAAAAGTTCTCCATTTTTAAAGCCATATACTATAGAATAAATTGTTAACATCTAAAATATATATTTAAGCAAATGTCCCTCTTGAAACCTTACCCTATTTTGCATTAATATTCCTTCTAGGATCTAATGCTAAGGTTTTTAATTGTGTTAGTAACACATAGATTGTATTCTACTCCTTCTAAATTTTTGTTTCAATTATACCTATGAACTTTTTACAAAATAAAAGCAGCAATGCTAATTTCTCAAAGGTGACCATTCAGGAATTCAAAAGTTAGAACATTGGTGTATAAAATGAATTTAAAAACACCTTTCTGGTCCCAAAATACTACAAAAATTATTCATTTTCTTTTGACTTCACTTAATACTTCAGCCTAACCTTGTGATTTGCAAATTCTCTGGAGATCTCATAAGTTTTCATGATGCTATTTATAATTCCTTAAAATTTGGAAAAATAAGAAAAAAAATTTAAAACCAGAAAACCAAAATGATGTTTATGTAGTATTGCAAAACTGTTTTCTATTGGTGTTCTATGTGAAACTATATGTTGAAATTTATTTCTGTCCTCAAACATGATCTTACTTTAATGGACTAAAACAGTATTATTTCCCTGTGACCTATTTATTTTATTATTATTATTTTTTTTTTGGTACCAGGAATTGAATTCTTAACCACAGAGCCACATTCTTAGCTCTTTTTTACTTTTTATTTTGAGACAGGGTCTCACGAATTTGCTTAGGGCCTTGTTAAGTTGTCGAGGCTGGCTTTGAACTTGGGATTCTCTGGCTTCAGGCTTCCATGCTACTGGAATTACAAGTGTGTATCAAGACATCTGGCTCCCCTTTAACTCTTATTGATGCAGTTTATTCTGGAATCCTCTCCCACTCCATAAAAGACATTGCTACATATCTTAATCCTTAAAAAAAAGGAAGAATAAAAAAATATGTAGTACATAGATATCAAAATGATAGATAGATTTCTGCCTAAAGCTTTAGAGACTTTTCCCTTGATTCCTATCCCTCACTTATTTTCCAGAACAAAATAAAGGAATTCCCTTGAGATTTCAGGAATTTTAGAATCCTCAATTTTATTAAATATCTCAATGTGCTTTAAATGAGTTTTATTGATTGATTTTGTTTTTGTTTTTACTGATTAACTTACATTTGGGGAAGTAATAGGAATGAAATGATACAATCACTGAAATAATGAATAACTAAACAATAAAGTTGGTTTTGACATGTAAATGTGAATTTGATCTCATTTATGATGGACTTTGTTTTTATTAAAAAATTAAAATAGCAATTTTTTCTAGCTCTATGTATTGTAATTGTCTATCACTTTTAATAAAGACGGCCTTGACAAAGCTAATGCCCAGCCATTTTTATATTACATTGAAATTACATTTGTTGAGATTTTTCTGGTTTGGACCTTAAAAAATCTCAAATTATACAACTTCAAACAAAGGAAAAAATATTGTCAAGTGAATTGTTTATCTTTATATTGATTATATTAATATTACAAAAAGTAAACTTTTATTTCATTCATAATTGATATTTATATAAGAATTGGTTAATGATTGGCATTTGCAAGGTATATTGGGGCTTAAGCCTTGATTAACATATATTCACTTTAACATTCTAAGTCTAAAATTCACTTTTTTCAATTACTAATTTAGTCCTGGAGGCATATCTCTTTAAACAATTGCATAACTTCTTTGGCATAGTGGTACATGCCTGAAATACCAGTGGCTCAGGAAGCTGAGACAGGAGGATTGCAAGTTCAAGGTCAGTCTCAGCAACTTAGTGAGGCCCTAAATAAATCAGTGAGATCCTGTCTCAAAATAAAAATAATAATCTTAAAGAGAATGTGGCTCAGTGATAAAGCATCCCTGGGTTTAATCCTTAGTACCCCCACCAAAAAACATTTAAAACTTAGTAAGAAGCAATATAGATGATGACATAATTTTGATAATTTATTGAATTTTTAAACAAATATTTCCTATCATTCAGTAATAGAAACTTTTTATATTGTTCTCATGAGTATTGCCAATATTGTCATGAAACTTTTGAAAAAATGTACGTTTCAGCAAAATAATTCTCATTGCTCTTATCATTTACTATTTATATTACATTACAGAAAATAATTTGTACTCAGTATATATGTGTCAACTTGATTATTGAATATTATACCAAATAGTTGAATGTGCACTCTTCTTACAAATTCACATTTGAGGAATCCTGCTCTTTCCTATCCACGTAACTAAGTACTTTCCCTGTTATAATTTCAGATACCTCTTCATAACCACTGAAGAAAGTTCTAGGAGAATACTTAACAATTATAATCAGAACCAAACCTGCCAAGTAGTTCAACAGTAAAAATCCACCCAGAGATGGATATAATTCATAATGTCATTTGATATGATACATTAAAAATAAAAGAAATGATAAGAAAAGGAATGATAAAGAGGTGATATACTTGGTTCAAAGTACTGTCATCCTGCTGGGTGCATTGGCCTGTAAGCTGCGACCCAGGAAACTGGGGCAGGCAGATTGCATGTTCAAAGCCAGCCTCAGCAATCTAGAGAGACCCTGTCTCAAACTAAAAGAATAAAAAGGGCTGGGGATGTGGCTCAGTGGTTGAAGGCCCCTGGATGCAATACCTGGCAACCCCCCCAAAAAAAGAAAAAAACAAGTACTACCCCCCTAATCAGATCTGCTTGCTAACTTTTTCTGTCTTCAAATTAGATAGATTTCTCCTGAAGGAAGAGACATTCTGTGTAAGAACCATGGTAGCCAATGTTTTCTCTATCAGTTTGTTAATAAGTACAACTTTGAATTCATAATCTTTCAAAATTTGGAAAGACGTGAAGCAGTTTTGAAATCCTTCAAAATTTGGAAAGATGTGAAGCAGTTTTAAAAGTAGAAAAGTAAATTTCTGTTTATATGGTTTATAATAAACAGTAGTAAATTTGGTCTATTTGTTTTCCTGTCTTAAGCATATATGTTAATTGTAGTACATGGGGAAACAAATATTTTATGCATTTTATCCTTAAGTGATCTTGCATCTACACTACTGAGGTTTCATGAGGAAACTTATCATGATGTAATGAGCCAGAACAAATTGCATAAGCAAGATAAAGTATTTCTTTTAACCTGCATTATGTAAAACCACCAAAATTAACTTCAAGAGCTCATGAACTTTTCAGCTGCAATTTATTCTTAAGAAGATATGTACAGTGTCCTAGGCAGATGTTGTAATATACCAACAAATTTAGTAAAATAAGTATTTTTAATGTGAACATTTAGTGACTAATAAGTACAATATTCTTGCAGATACTTTTGGTACTTCTATTGCCTTTGATCTCTATGTAATAAAACACAATTTCCTAATAGCTTCTGAAAAGTTATATGTATGCTTGTATACACAGAGTCGTAAGAGTTGATACAATTTAAGAGTAAATCTTTTATATAAGGACTCTATCTGTATTTAGTGTATTTTGTATTTGGTTATTTTAGGTATTAAATTGACTGGAATAAAGATACCTAGAAAGGTGTTAAGGCATTATTTCTAAGTATCCTTGTGAGGGCATTCACATAAGAAACTGGCATTTGTACCAGTTGTGTGAGTAAGGAAGATCTGCCCTAATCAAATGTGTGAGGACACCATTAAATCAGATGAGAGGTCAGACAGAAATAGAAGTCCAGGAAAAGAAAATTTGCTCTCTTTCTCTTTTGAAGATGGGATACCCTTCAGCTGTTCTTCAACATAAGAACTTTAGATTCTTTTTTTTTTTTTTTTTTCAGTTTCGGGATTTTTTTTTTTTTTTTTTTTTTTATTTAATTTTTTGATTCATTGAACACAAATGGAG